>PVKA01021732.1:0-38231 GCA_004027165.1 Ctenomys sociabilis
TTGGATGTGGTGATACGTGCCTATAATCACAGCACAGTGGAAACTGAGGCAGGAAGATTGTCCTTAGTTCAAGGCCATCCTGGGCAATATAGTGAATTGAAGTTTAAACCAGCCAGCCTAAACTACATAGCAAGACCTGTTTGAATAAAAAGTGTATAAATAAATAAACTATCCACATCAGCATGACCTAACCAAAGAACTGAAAGCAAACTATATTCGATTCAACAAATTGCTAATTTCACTTAGGTAGATTGACTACATTTGTAGATAGAAAAATTCTGTAGCTATAGTGTTTGGTTTTTAGCAGGTCATTGACTAAAGTACTAGGAGAAGGATAGAGCATAGAATGGATGAGCTCAAAAGTGGTAGGTGGACTTTGGTCGGAATACTGATCACCAGATTGACACAAATCCAAATCACTAGTATTGCTTCGCAGTCATCTCCCATGGATATTTCCACTTCTGTTCAATTAGTACTTGGAGAGGAATGTTACAAGCTAATCTATAAATAGAGATGATTGTGTCCTTTAAAATATTATATACCTTCAACTGCAGTATTATAAATAAATAATCTTTTATCGCAAGTGTCTTTTGAGCATAAAACTTGTATTGGAAGAAAATAACATTTTCCTTTTGAAAAATTATATGATAAAATTGACAAAATTTGATTAAAAGTTTTTCTGTTTGCACAGGTCACATTATTCTTAAAGGTGCAAAGACATGATCCCTGATATCAAAAGCTGGCTCCCTGACTCCACACACAATTGACCTTTTGATTATGCAGTTTAAAAAAATGTGTGAAGGGGCCAGGGAGATGGCTCAGTAGAAGAAGTGCTTCCCTGGCAAGTGCAAGGGCCTGAGTTCAATCCCGGTTCTCAAATAAATGTGTGAAGCAGGTGCACAGGTGGGAAATCACAGGAGTCATTCCTCCTTGCTCGGGTGAGGGAAGGGACTATTTCTGTAGATGTTGGGAGAGGACTGGGCTACTGCAGATGGATCAAGACTGCCTGGTCTATTATTGTTTTAGGAATAATCAGAGCAATATCAGAGGCCATGACTACTGCCAGCATCATATAGCTGAGGGCAGACAATTGTAATATTTCTAGCTATCACTGAGACACTAAGATAGATTTAGGAATAAATAATCATAATCATTATAGTCTTATATGTATTCTGGCCTTCATTATTAGTTCTGGATATGGCATATTATCTCTTAAATTAAGAATAATTTGTTCCCATGTAGTGGCTACCTCTGGAGAATTTCAACGTGCTTTATGAGCAGTGGGCTGAGTTTACATCTCCCCTGAACTTCTGCCAGAGCTCTTCCAAGTCCCTCTGGAACACTTCAGAGTATGTACTATTTCCTTAATGGCACTTCTCATTCAGATGGTCTCTGCTGGGATGACAAAGAATTCTGCTGAGGTTCGAAAGAAAATGTGAATTTGAATTTGGAGCACTAGCTCTTTAATTCTCGCAGCCTTCTCTGAAGTGGAGAATGATGAGTATTATCACATCCACTTTGTAGACTGACTTTCAGTGTGTTGCCATTGAAACCATCTCTTCAGAGGTGACTGGAAGGCCTTTGGCTGTCCTCTGCCATATGCTGCCTCCCTGATATAAACTGAAGTGGGAAGAGAACAGTGAGATTTGGATCCCAGAGCTTGTTTCCATGTAATTAAGTCACATTTGATTTTTTAGGCATTTAAAATGGGTGACTTAGTTTGTTGTTTTGCAACCTATGCATACATCCACAAAGAGGTTTGCAAACAATTGAGTCCTGTACATACTACAGTGCTATTTATTTTTAAACATATCATCCTTTGACCTATCTTTTATTTTTGAGTTCATCTGTATGCATATCCTCAATTTCATACTCACATTGTTCATTAAATTAGTAGTAGCTCATAGCCATCTATTTGTAGCAAACATGGCTGGAGGAGATGCTTGTGAGATCCTGTCCCGGAGGCTGCCATAGGCTGCTAAAGGGGACTAAAGTGGTTATTTTGGAAGCCAAAGTAGACTTCAAATAATGCTTCCTATGTCATTGCAAAGTGCATCATAAATAAGTTGAGGTTTATATTTCATAGTCTTTTTCATTTTTGAAAAGATTTCAAAAATATCTCTCAACATAAATACACGTGTGTTTGTACATGCGCACACAGAGTTTTAGAAGAAGTATTCTTGGAACTCTAAAGATAATCATCACCAAAATCTTGACATTTTTTCCCACTCTTTTCTTGTGTTAAAAACATACCACTTCTGTCAGTTATGGCTGGATTTTTTTTTTTCACATGCAGACTTATCCTGTTACCAAAATGGAAATGCCATTAAAAAAAACTTTAAAGTACTTTTTCAAAAATCAACAAGATGGATTTTTAAATGCCTATTCATCAATAATATCCCATCACGGGGACAAAGCATAAAATTCTATTTGTTTGAGACTGCTGGATCCTGTATTGGGTTGATGGCTAATTGCTTTATATAAACCAGAGGCAGAATTCCTTACATACTTCATTCTCAGGATGCAGAATTTGATTAGTAATGCTGTGGTTGGTCACCATAAAGCATGACATTTAGTCCAGACAAATGAAAACCAGTGGAAAAATTACGTGCAAAAGAATTGAAAAATAGGAACTGGAAAGGTAAAAGGGCAACAGGAAAAAGCCATTAGACAGTTAGCTCATATTTACCTTATAAATTTTTTAATAATGGTTGATGCGTTTTAATCTGTGACTGTCTTACAGTATGAAATGTAAGTCAATGTATAAGCTAATTGCATTAAGCAAAAGTGGTATTTAATGCACTGGACACTTTCACTATCAGAATATTGTATCTCTAATTAGTGTTTGTAACTGATGTGACAGCAGTTTATAGAGCACCAAAATAGTTCCTAATTTGTCAAGTGGGTCTGAAGCTTATGGCAGCTTTCTGATCATCTCCCTTGCCGCAGGACCTGAAAGCACCTTCAAAAAGCTTTCTCTCATTGATCTTTAGTCAGTTGCTGACTGAAAAGCAGACAGCCCTGCCAGAAAGAAGATAGATAGGTGCTGCCCCAGCATGAAAAACACCGCACCCTTAATGAAAAAGGTTCCTGCATATAACTCATGAGTGTGTGTACAAACACATCCATGCAGGGGTTTCAACAGATAGTGATCCCTGGAAATTAAGCAGGAATGAATTGCAATTTTTTTCATTCTTTTCACATACAATCAGCCACTATGAATGTCTGGAATGGAGTAAGCAGGCTATTTCTTAATTCCTACATAATTTCTATTTTGTCTCTTGAAGAGTGGGGATGTTTTACTATTTATCCCGTAATGTTCATAAACTCACTCAGCTAACACAGCCACATAAGATAAATACCAAGTGGTGGTATTGTTCTGAAGATACATCAAGAATTATCTTTGTTATTAGTTTTGAAGTTGGTAGAAGAAAACTTATTCTATTAATTCAAAACTCATTAATGTTTGAAGAAAATCTGCTAGTGTCTTTTTGGTGCAAAATTACCCTACCACCATAATAATATCCTGATAGAGCATTATAATTATATTTTAAAATATTTCATACAATATACAAAATATTCAAGCAAAGTTGGCAGCAGTATGCATTTGTTAGCTGTTTTTGAATTTGTACAGGTAACAGAATGTAATGCAAAAGACATAAGGATTACCCCACTTACATTGCACATCAGCTTTGAAATTAGAAGGAATACACTCAGCAGTTGTGGAGAATAGTACACTTGCAAATGCAGTCATCCTATAACTGAGGAGTAAATGTAGTATGTTTAACAGGTAAAAACAGGAAGTTTTCCACTACTCACCTCTATACTCAAACATTTTTACCTTTTGTAAATAGATCTTCAGATACAAGTTGTAGCGTGTGTCTGTCAACTTAAGAGGTTTTTCAAGTAAATTGCAATTTGAGATCAATAACTGAGGAAAACTACATATGACTGAGCTGACCATAGCCAGGGAAATTTAGACTCAACATGAAATAATATCACAATCTTCTCAGTCTCCATTGAGTTTCTTTTCTTGTGTTTTATAGATTGGTAGATCTATAAAACAATATAGACAATGAGGGCCCATTGTCTTGAAACACTCATAAATCTTGGAGCATTTCCCTGACACAGTTCTCAACTGTGCCCCCCTATTAATTCACCCTCTCCAAGTTTGAGATGTGTCATTGAACAGCTCTCAATTCTGTCTGCTGTTCCCATTCTCCAGTGATAGCAGTGGAATGGGCCCTCATTTGCATTAAAAATTAAAATGAAGAAATTTAACAATATTTGTTTATTAAAGCAATGAGCACATCACACATAGCATAAACTTGTGATGAAAAATAACAGTATTTTCCAAACCAAGCAAACAAGTAGTGATAAGGGTGGTGTGTTTTGCATTCATTGGCAAATATGTTTAAACTCTGGATTAACAGAATAAAATGGGTTCTTATTATTTGATTGTGCTCACATTTTATTGGAATATGCCGTTTTACAAAAGGTCCTTGATTTATAATGAGGCTTGTCCCGATAACTCATAGTATATTGAAAACATACAAAAGTCAAAAGAGTATCTAATAGTATCAAATATCAATATAATATCTTCAAAACACTATAGCTCAGCAATAGTAATTAGAATACCAGTTGTTTTTTGTTTGTGTAGATTTTGTTTTACTTTTATTTTCTGTTATGGAGGATGAGCCCATGGTCTCCCAAGTGATTGGCCAGTTACGTCAGTGAGGTAGACCCCCAGTAGCCCAACTGTCAGTAGTTGGTCTTCTGATCTTTGCCTAGCATTACAAGAGAGTGCAGTCTGGGAAAAGCTCAGACTTTCATGAACAGTATTATTTACTCATTGCATACTGGTTTTGTGTTGCCACAAGCTTGAAAAATCACTCTGTGGGACCATTGTAAGTCAGATCCTCTGTAGCTGGAGTTGAGGAACAAAATCCAGCTTCTAAGAGATAAACACTTGGAAAAGAGAAGAATATTTTAATAGCTTTCTGTTACTCTTTTTGATACCACACCAAAACTTGACAAATTTTTATTAAGGTCTATTGCTTTATGGAATCTGAAAACACGTCAGTGAAGTCTTTGTACTCTGATACATTAAGATTCATTGGTCTGTCTAGCACTCTGAATTGATCCTTTACCCATGAGTGATTTCATAACATCATGCACTTATTTGAAAAATATTAGCTTACTGAGTTATATAGATCTTTCACATGTTGACACATTTCATTGTACAATATCAAAATACCACATTTTTAATATCTGTACCATACATAAGATAAGCCTTTAAGTATTAAGAAGCTGTCAAGCTCATGACAGTGAATACATTTTCCAAAATTCACTTCAAAGCTCTAATTTTATTATTTATAAAAATCAGTATTTGGCTTGAAGTGACAGGCTCACTTACTTCATTTTTATAAAATAGCTGCCACTTACCAAGTCTGAATAACCATGCATTGTCCATAAATCTTTCTTTTCAGTAAAAATAGTGTGCTATGACACTGTGTTTAGTGAGGTTATCTCACTACTCAAATAATTATACAAATGCTTTTGCTTAAGACTTTAATATGTTCCAGAAGTTCTTTACTTCTCGATTCACACAGAGGATAGTCAGAAGATGCGCTCTCAAAGGTTGATACCCCGTGGAAGTGATCACTTGCGTTTCCTCAGCGAGCATTCTCAAGTGAAAATGGCTGCAGGCCCACTTGGCAGTACGGCGCCTGGGAGCGCGCAGCGACTACTGGTGCAGCTTCATGACTCAGTCTTGATTCATTCATGCTAATGTGTTGGCTTTTTTCCCCCCGCCATTGCTTTTCCATGTTCAATGTAAATGGCAAGATGGCTTGTTCCAGGAGAAACCGTGAGATTCCAAAAAAGTATTCAAAATGTATTTCAGTATCATATAATGGCTATTGACAAGTAAAATATTTTCCTAGATGAGGCATTAATGCTGCCACAGGATGCAACAAGAGCACAAGCTACAAAGCACATCTATGAGTCAGTCTGCTAAAAGACAAAAGAGCTAATTCAAAAAAGAGATATAAACTCAGTCTTTCCTGTTTTCAGGTAAATCTTCCATTAAACAAATTATTACGTTAATTGGAATTTGACAGGGCACGACTTCTACCAGCTCTTCATCCCACAAGTGTACGGCAGCCTCAAATCTACCGTATTCTGCTGCTCTTTCAACAGATATTTGCATATCTCCATCCAAGGCAAAAATAGAACAGTTATAGAGTTGTTAGAAGACTTCTCATCTATAGTCTGAAAAATGGTGAGCAATAGTGTGGCCTTTAGAGACTTCATGGTACCTATGTGTAAAATATGTATTTTTCTTTAAATTCTGAATGATTGGTAAGGAAATGAAATGATGACAAAATTTTACTTGCACCGAATATTATTCCAAAACTTGTGTTGCATAAGACTTGTAATATAAAAATTACATCTCTATAAAGTTGAAGGAAAGATGGCTATTGCCATATTTTCATTTTCTCTTTATAGCTTTACACAGTATCTTGGTTACAGTCCTGTCGTCAGTGAGGTAGAGACCTCTTTTCTGGTCCAGTTTCATTTTTAGCCCTGAGTTAGACTGTTGTGTGTTAACATAACAAGTCTTCTGATCATCTTGCTAAAGTTGGTGCCTATCCTAAAATGCAAGAAAATAAAAAGGTATCTTATACTTTAGATTAAAATATTAATTCTATAATAAAACAGATTATTTTCAATAAAAATAACTCAGAAATTTTTTTCTGGTTAAATATTGAATACTGATCAAGATATGAAAATATTCTTATTTCTTTGTGTCCTTCTACATAAGCACAAGGAAAACTTCAATTTAAAAGTAATTTATTGAAGTTATACCCATAATGATTAATGAATATAGTAGAAGAACTGAGGGTTATAAAAATAATTAAGTTTTTTTACATGTATCAATTTTCTGCAATGGATATAATCACTATGTTCTATAAACATGTACCAATAAACATAAAATGAATTTATGAAAAAATCCTGAGTTTATCTCTAAAGCATATTTATACCTTAAGTCTATGACTTTAGAAAATTCTAGAAAGTACTGAAATACACACAGTCATCAGAAATATGGCATCATAGTTCATGTAGCCTCGGAAAAACTCCACTGTACACTGTGAAAAAAAAAGGTGTGAAAAATGCGAAAGCTTTTCAGCATTCTTATTAAAATGCCTTCTTATCTCTAGGACCCCTGAAAGACCTAGAAGAATCTCAGGGTCTCTGTATTTTATGTACTGTTGACTAAATCCTCTTAGAATTAAAATTAAACTTAAAATCTTTAACATGTTGACACAACACACCAAGTTCCTTCGTCCCTTACAGTGTTACTCTCCGCTCTGATAGGGCCAGGTAGCTCAACCACATAATCAGGTTGTCTCCTTTCAGGCATTACTGCCTTGCTTGCTCTTCCTGAAGTGCTCTCTGGTTGTCCAGATTTCTGGCCTCCATCAATAAGGCTGCTGAGCTTCCTTCAGCTCTCGGAGCTCTTTGGATTCATGTCTGCAAAGTCCACAGGGCACCTTGTTTGTGCTCACAATTTTACCTAATTTATTATTTTTGGATGCCATCTGTGCTTTTCTTGTGGAAGATGACTCAGTTCTCTGACACACTCCCACCTCTTGGGTTTGTACTCTAACAATTTTTAGTTAAAACAATAGTATTTACATTTCTTTGATTATGTAAATATTATTCACTGTAGAAGGAAGTAATACACTAAGAATCCATTTCAATTCTTTTACATGTTTTTTTCGTATTGGATCTACCAAACTCTTTTCACTGAGTTATTTTTCTCCATGCTAAGCACATTAGAAGATCTATAGATTTCATTTTCCTTTTTAGCAACTTATGCATTTGCTGAAATCTTCTCAATTATAGATTTTGAAAATTTTTTAAAACTTTATTTGTATCTATATTAATTATTGGTTAATTTGTAAGCCTCATATATAGCTCTCATTCCAGTTTATTTCTTATCCTATAGTGAAATACTTTGTTTACTGGGTCCCGCATTTTTCATTTCCTTGATAAAAGATAAATTTCGTTGACACATACACTCTGGTAGCTTTCTGAAACAAGTTACTGAATATGTGAGGAAAATAGCTGAACATCTGTGTGACACAGAACAACTTTATTCTACTCTGAGTTTTGATTTATGGACTCCCTGCTATTTTTCTGGATGCTGAGGAAAAAATGATACTGAGATGACTCCTTTGGATACACATATTTCAGTTGATGCCTGAGGCAGCCTGAAGGTTTACTGTGCTGTAAACATCATGCCTGATGTACCCCAATTTTCCAACATCTTTGATTGAACTTAACTAGCGGGTTTACCTCCTTTGGTGACTGGGAAAGCATGCTTATTACTTATCAGATAGCTGTCGAGTATGGAGAAGGAAGCTGACTATCTGACATTTTGGTATACAAATTTTCAATTGCTTCCTCATTCAGTCCCTTGTTTTACCTGGTGCCATAAATTCCCCTTGTTTTACCTGGTGCCATAAATTCATGTCACTTTTGTGACTTCACTGGTCACCATTCCTCAATGGACACTACCTTGTAGCTTCCCTTGTCCTATAAAAACAGGAATTATTTCTTCATCTATTTTCTGTCTTTTAAATACTTTTTGGAATGTTTTGTCTGTGTGGTTTTATTTTATCTTTTAGAAGATGGCTCAGTTTTTCTGTTTACTTCCTTCTTTTTTTCCTTCCCTTTTCTTTATGAAAAAAAAAAAAAAAAAAAAAAAACCCATGAGGCGGGCTGGGAGATAGCTCAGTAGAATAAGCACTTGCTTGGCAAGCTCAAGGGCCTGAGTTCAATCCCCAGTTCCACAAAAACAAAAACAAAAACAAACAAACAAAAAAGACATGAATTCATTTGCCTGACCTAACATTTTTTCTAAGGAAAAAAAATCTAAATACATGTTTAATATGAAATCAAGTATGGAGTAATCAGCTGTCCTTTAGCTCAGGACAAAGAATTTTCCAGGGTACAGAATGTCCAGTGTGAAAACTGGGAGCCCCAGGAAAACCAGATCTGACAGTCATACCAGAGATAGTGTTCTATGATGACAAACTTAGAATTAATCAAGTAGTCCATCCTGATAAATGGGAGGTAATTCTGTTATTAAACTATTTCCCATGTATCATCCACGAACATTAAAACACTTCAGAGGAACTACGTCAAATGTGGACTCTATTAATAATTCTATGTGTTTGGCTTGTATTTCTTTTTTTAGCATTAAAACTACCAGATGAATAAAGACACACATCCTAGAAAAGGACCTGCTCCTCTGTGCCACCATGGCAGGGTTCTCCCTTATTAATTCTGTTGTACATTCATGTATATATGTGTTTCCTAAACTTGTATCCATTTTCTTCTGAAATTATACCTTATTATCACAAAGTTTGGATTTTATTGCATTTTGAGAGGTTAAAACATTGAAAATGCAACAAATATACTGACCAAAGGAGAAAGAGCCTTAGCATCATGATTCTGAGGTGACAACACTAGAGAAACAAGTGACCAACACAAGAAACAGGATTGAAACTCCAGGGTTGGACTTCAGAAATTTGAGAGAGTCCTTGCAAGGAGTAACAAGACAAGAATGAGCTCAAGAATTTTGATGGGATTGGTAGTAAGTAGGAAACTTGGGCCAAAAATGAAGCTAAGCTTACACTGAGCCAACACAAGGCTGGCCTTGCAGAGGTCACCAACATGGAAGGGTGTGATTCAGGGACATGAGTGTTGATTTGTTCAGTTTTAGAGAGCCATGGGATAAGTGAGCAGTGAAGTACACTTAATGCTCTATCCCACAATGTGCTAGCTTGACAAGTGTTGTCAGACATGGAAACAATAGTAACAATAACAAATACACACTACTTACCTGCTACTAGATTCTGCTACAGTCCTTCCACTGTTAAACCTTGGAGATTCTCTTCAGCATTCGTTCCTATAACCCTGTGCTGTGAGGAAATGGAAGTGGGGAATGATCATGCAGGTGAGGACACTGTTTACAGTAACTATTGTCTTTAAGAAGAGAGATGGGTCATGGCTGGTGAAAAAGAGCGGAAGCTCTTTTTCTTCAGCATGGCGATGTATTCACACTTAGTTGTACCGAGTTCAAGGCCAGCCTGCACTATATAGCAAGACATTGCCTCAAAAATGAAATCAAAAGTGACAATCTGATTCACTGCTATTATCAGCATACAGCTAATCCTGATTCACCTACAACCTCATTCCCTTCCCCAATCATATTACTATAAAGCAAGTTTCCATACACATAACACACATAATATTTGTTCATAAAGAACACTTGAGTATGATGTTGTAAGAGATAGGTTTTTTTATAACACACAATATTTTCATACCCTAAAACGCAACAAATGATTTCTACCAAATGCCCATTTAGAGAATGAAAACCTTTTAATCCTTATCTTTTGCATGACATCTGTGTAAAAATTACATAAATGTCTTAGAATGATGTTTTTCCATGGCTCTGTAAAGCATTTCCTTTCTACCATCCTTACTTCGCTCACCACTACTATCAGAGCTGAAAAGCTACTTAGGGCAACTTGTCCCTTGCCTTGAGGGCTGGAAGCTTCTCCTTGGGTTTCCTGTGGCATGCATCCCACTCAGGATGGGGAGCCTTAGGATCAAAGGAACATGCTCCCAATAGCTTTCCTCCTTCTTTCAGAAT
Source organism: Ctenomys sociabilis (assembly GCA_004027165.1). NCBI lineage: Eukaryota > Metazoa > Chordata > Mammalia > Rodentia > Ctenomyidae > Ctenomys > Ctenomys sociabilis. The sequence goes on from PVKA01021732.1 coordinate 10,730, forward strand.
CTGCCATATTTCTTCATGCAAATGGCTCTGAGTCTATACAGGGATGAAGCTGGCTAATTCTCTGAATCTGTCCACCAAAAGAGACTGCACTTCTTGAATGCACAGCTCTGAGGTCCACATAGTGGTAACCAGTCACATTTGTAGGGGAGAAGTTTGTGTTAAATTTAACTCTACAGGTTAAGGTGCTGGCTGTCCACACATGAGATTTTAGGTTAAACCCAGGGATGGGCAGAGAAGTGGGTAGATAAGACTGTTACAGTCTTATTTTGTTCTTTTGTCCTGGTCTTTTAACTGTTAGAATTGGGATGCCTCTTTCTCATTTTATCTGCCCCTTTACTTCAGAAGGGTTTTTTCTTTGTTTGTTTTTGTTTGTTTTTTTGTTTTTTTTTTTTTACTGGCTCAGGAGGCCTTCGGGCAAGTCAAGTATGGCTTGAGGGTGTCAGGATGGAACCAGAGCATCCTGATTACTTTAAGAAGTCACCTATAACTGAGCTAATGTAGGCCCCTTTACTTCAAAAAACTCATATCTTCCTATTTGCAAGAGTGTGTTAAGGCTCTTTTCTCACTTACAAATTCTCTCCAGATTCTTATGTACTTCTTCTACACCTATATACCAGTGATTCTGAGAACTATATTTGTAGCACACTGTAACAAAAATGCTTTAAGCAGATTTGCTTCCTATGCTTATGTAGAGATGTAAATCTCTTCGAAGATCTCAGAAGCATCTCAGAATTAACTTACTCACAATGGGACATGCTTCCACCGCCAAATCTGCTTCTCTACCTAATTAAATAAGCAAAAGAGTGAATGACTAAATTATAGGCAGGTTGTAAATTAGAACATTAGATAAGATAGACTTCTATCAAAGTCAAAACTCTGGCATTTGCAGCAGTGTGACTTGGAACAAATTCCTTAACCTATCAGAGCCTGAGTCAGCTCATTGCTAAGTGACAGTTGAAAGGAAGATTAAATGTGTTAGTGAGTCTTAGCTGATGGATATGCCTTTCCTTCTGAAATGAAAGAAAGAATGAGAAAGTTAAAATGATTTCAGTGATTTTTCACTTTATGAAAATGGAAAAATGATTGCTGGTGATAGCTGTGAACTCAGCACCTCAATTTTGCTAATTTTCTAAATTACTCCAAAAACCAAATGTAGTGCTTTGCTCAGTGGTATTTGTGAGGCTGGTGTATTTCAACCAACCATCTTATTTACTTAGATTTAAACCTTTGGTCTAATTAAATTAAAATTACGGATGACCAAAAGCAATGCAAGTTAATACTACCAGTGATAATACTATACAAAATAATATTCATGTGAAAGCTGTACTAAAATATTGCAATAATCAGCTTTGGATATGTTGAGAAACATTTTTCAACCTTGTAGTAGCTTTGGACAGTGACAAATACTAGCTTGAGACAGATTGACCTGATGGCCAGGAATGGGAAGGAAAGGTGATTCACAGTGCTAGCAAAAGTTATCTTTGGTGATAAACTCTGCAAACAGGATTATCCTTTCCATATGTGTTTGAAAGGTTTGCTAGCACATTTGGATGTTTTCTTACCAACCGACATAGCAATCACTGTCAGTAGCACTCTCTTCAAATACAAAGGACGGTGATGTCTGTAATCATGTTTCTAAAAATTTCAGGTCATGCTCAGTTCTATTTAGCTTTAGACAATCAAAAGGAGCCTCTTTTGTTGTTCCTCTTCCCCTTCAAGGACCATCTACTGAAATAAACCTTGCTCTAACAGTTTCCCTCTTGTGGTATTCTTAACCTTTGCTATGTAATCATGACAATCAAAAAATTTTGGATGTGAGGAGGAATATCTTTGGAAATTTACTGCTTATCTGGGCAATAAAATTGAAGCTCAAGAAATCCAGCTAGCTTGTTTTAGTTTGCACATTTGGTAGCAGGGTCAGGACTAAAACCTAGAACTACTTATTTTCATTTTGATATATGGGCTGACTCTAAGTCCAAAATGTTTTGGGACTTAAATGTGAGTAAATAGAGACAGCTTATACTTGTTTTGAAGTAACTTAAAAAGTACTCTAAGCAGGTGGACAGCTCTTCCTGCAGACCCACAGTATAACTCAGTGGGGCTAATGTTGATAGTACATTTTTACAAATTTGGCTAGAGATGGTTCTCCAAGGAGTCCAGTCTGAGTAGAGGGCAGAGGGCCATACTTTGGTTTCTGAGAGATGGTCCCACTAGTGCCCAGATAGCTATAAGAATATTGAAAGCAACTACCAGGCTTGAGAAAAAAGATCTTCAGCCAGATCCTATTTAGTAGAGATTCACTTGGGTAATATAGGCTAGAAATCTAGGAGACTTTAAAGGGACCAAAGAAATATGATAGTTACCTGTTTGATGTCGGCAGCCAAACAATCTAAGGCATCAAGGTTCTCTACACCCTGGCCCTAAAGGGCATGGGGATAGCAAGCAATCCTATCCTTGTAACAATCACCATTGCAAAGTGCTCTCTCCCAAAGTAACCATTAACCAAGATCTCTAAGAACTTTCTGACGCTGTGATGGAATCCAGGCTCTACTCTTTAGCCTGTGTAGGGCAAGAACACATAGGAGTGGCAAGATCCAAAGCACCTTCCTTTCCTCTGTACTGTCGTCATGCCGCCAAACTTCATTCCACACGCAGGATATCTCCATCTATGAGTGAACATCTAGATATGCACAATTCTCTTTCTCAGAGAAGCTGAAAAGGTTGAGAAGCAAGAATATACTATTTTATCTGAATTTACTAAAGCTGTAGATTTCATATTACACAATTTACAACACTATTCACCATTATTATTTTCAGCAATAAATTCATAATCTTTGACTATGATAAGATTCTCCCAAAGCAGCATGATATGAAACACGAAGACTAGAGTATACATCCTTCTAGATTCATATGGACTCATTTGAGACAAGATCTTTGGAAACAAAGTCTGCAGGGTTCCACTTGATTGTGAATTCTATGCTCAAGTATAATGTACCGCTCACAGACTTAGCCTAGTGCCTCTGAGTGAAAGTTTATTATGCCATCACTGGCATGTTTATGATCAGTTTTAGGCAGTGCAGGCTATAAAGGTACCTTTCCCTTGACCTCGTCAGTTAATTTTAAAATGCCTTGGGCCCAAATTCTCTGTGGGAAACAAGCCTTTGCAATCACTAGGTGAAGTCTTGGTTTCTGTATCTTCTATATTGTGTGATTGCATTCCATAAATAGTAAGTGTTGCTGGCTCTTACATACACAGCTCCATTTCCCGATGTTAAAAGAATTTCATACCTCAGATACAAAGAAACCAAACTTGGCTACTTAACCTTTTGCTTGGGGTCAACATTTTATTGAGGGGCCTCTGAATAAAAAGGTATAGTTCTCAGAGGTGATTTTACTATGTCCATTTTTCTAACTTACAGATACAGAGAACCAGAGCTTTATAATTACTTACCATCTGGTGACAAGTTCCTCCTGAAATGCCTTACATCCATCCATATTTTAATGTCTTTTTCTTTCAATCATATGTAATACCTCAGCCAAATATATTGGTTTATCAGTTATTTTCCCAGCTTCTCTGGGCGGCATTTGTTGTATGAATATTCATTCTTTTTCTTTCTAGGCCTCACTTGCTTGCTGATGACAGCTCCGCCATCGCTGAAACACTAAGTCTATATTTTATAGACAGCTCAAAAGGTTCTGGACTTAAGGTTTCTGAGTTGAGAGACCTTTCTTATGTGAGAATCTGAAAGCTCATTCTATGGCTGTTTCTAGCAATTGAAATAACACCAGACACATTATCCCAACATGGCTTTAGAAAGCAAACTGACAACTAGAATCCAGAAAGAAATAATGTGTAAAACCTTTTCCTAAGTTTAAATATATGCATATATCAAAACAAAGATTGCATATACTCAGGCTTATTAATGCATACACCATATCCACTGCAAATGTGAATTTAAGCCCTGGAACTACTTTTTACAACACACATACATGGTTACTGCCTCTTATATTTGTAGGCACAGGGTCAAGATACAATTGTAAAGATAATTTCAGCTTTGGGTTTCAGCTAACAGCCACCTGCTACCATTTCAGAGCAGAGCTGTGAGTCTGTGCTGTGGCCAATTGTGATTGTGTTGCATGGCAGGTTGTGTTGCTTTGGGTACATAATGAGACTCATGTGTAAGATTCAGCTTTCTAGTCTACCGCAAAGCTGGCAGTTGCTCATCAATCCCCAAGGTCTCATTTTTAAGGGCAAGTCAATTAACAAAAGGAAAAAAAATTTTTTTTCCTTTAAAGAAATACAGTTGCTAACACAGATAAATGAATTTGTCAGTATGTTGACTTGGCATTAAGCAACAAAATTTCATGTTAAGGTTTACACCTGACAAAGCTTTCCTTTTTTTTTTTTTTTTGTAGTTTTGAGTTTTTAAAAGGAAGCGTCAGTCTGTATGCCTGCACTTTTAAAAGTGTCACATATATCAGGGCCAGGGAGATGGCTCAGTGGAATAAGTGCTTCCCTGGCAAGCACAAGGGCCTGAGTTCAATCCCGGTTCCACACACACACACAAAAAAATAATAAAGTCTCACATATATCCAATTTTTTCTTCCTTTTTTAATTCTACAAATATTTATTGAACACCTATTGTATATTTACCATTCTGTCACAAAATGTAAATTCAGATCTAGAGCTGGCAGAATGTCAATGAGACTGCTGTCTGACCAGTCTTTTCACGTTCTGAGTGGAAAATGAGACAACTCCGGCTCTAGCACCGTGTCATTTTAGGCAGCTGTAACTTATTTTTTTCTGTCGTTTAATGTGTTTGGTACAGGGTCTCACTACACCGCTCGGACTTGTAGTGATCCACGCAGATTTTAGCCTCTCTAGCACTGGGAATACAGGTATCGGTCATCACGCCCCGGTCTTGGTGACTGACTGAGTGTGCCCTGGAGTGGGGCCAATGCAGCATGTGGTACCAAGGTCTTTCCGCTATTTTAAACCAATGATTTTTCAAAACATTAAAAATATAATATTAGGATTGGCAGTGTTTCTAGTAAAATGTTTCTAAATTCAGCTGTACAAATGTGATTCATCAGAAGAGGAAAAATGCCAATTACCAAACAGAAGTTGTTGCTCATGTGCAAACCACACTCCTGAATGTTTGTATTTATTAAAAAGAAATCCAAACATCTAATTTTAGTTTCCAGGAAAAAAAAGAAAACTTAACTTAAAACTGGGTCAGATTTTCTAAGTTAAGTTGTAAAAGAAAATGGCTCCATAAGAAATGCTTTTAGAATTCAAGAGGAATGAAACAACATTAAAACAAATCCTGATAGAGTAATGTGAAAACTATGAAATATACATTAAAAGGAAGCATATGCCAGTATATGTTTCTTTTGCCCTGTTTCCTCCTCATATATTTTGATATGATTATACTGGAATTGTAAACTCAATGCTGGTTAAAGAGCTGTGATAGAAACCTTAGATTTTAGTAAAGGAATAGATTGCCAACTATGCTATCACTTGGAAGGTAAAGAATACACTGAGATGGTCTTCAGAATACTAAGGTCCTGTCTTCCAAAAGTGCTGAGGTTGTAGCTCTCTCTAATTTGTACCCCCTCCTAGGAAAACCAACCTGAAAATTAATTATTGCACCTTGTTTCTAAAACTCTCCTTGTGGAATCTGTCTTGCCAGGTCTTGCTTCTCTCTGTGAACTCCTTCCCCACTGCTGTGGATCAAAATGTGATACAGAATTTATATCTTTTGCATAAAAAGGACTCAAACACCCTATTGCCTTTTTTTCAGGTTGTGACTACTGATCTAGTGAACCACTATGAGGAACAATTCTGTGAGCCTGATGGAACACTGTACACTTTTACATATGTTTCTACTATGATAGAAATTGCCATTTGCCCAATTACTTTTTATATAAATGCCCTCAAATTTCTAAGACAGTACAGTATGTTTCTCCCACTTTTGTGACAGATGGAAAAGACAGTTGGAATTGTAAAATGTCTGTATGAAGAGCAGAGCCTTCTAACATTGTAGTCTTACCTCAGAATAATATAGTTTTTCTACCCCAGGAAGGTGCTGAAAAATAAATCATTTTTTATTGAACTCCCAAATGTTTATCACACTCTTCCTTTTTATTTAGAAGCTTCCATGCACTTTCAGTATCCTCTTGTCCCAAGGCACTTTCTGTGGTCCACTAATAATGTCTTTCAAGATTTTGCTTTAGAGACCTCATTTTGTCTCAAATCTATCTTCAACCTTGTTATTCTTTTAACATAGCCAACATTTCTTACTGTCAGAGGATGTTTGCATTTGAGTGTCACAGATTTCCTCCAAACAAAACATGGTGAAACAAATTCACCAGTTTCCTGACTATTCATACCAAACAGATCCTTTACTGTTTTTGTCTTCTTGTTATGCTACATATATACTATATAAAATTTGATTGTATAATATATAAATGTACATAATTTACACTTGCTTAAAACTTGGCCATTCCTTAGTATACCGTGATGATTACATTTCAAGGTTTTGATACTCTTTGGTTATTATTTCCATTATTTATGTAAAGCCAAAATGATTATTTTATGAATCTGACAACTGCTAGTTTTACTTTATTTCATGTTCAATAGCTTTGCCCACAATTTGAGCCTTAGCTGTAGCCCTCCATCGAGTTGCGTTGCTATTTCTTTATAGTGCACTTGAATTCTCAAAAGTCAACGCATTGATACAACACTTGCCAGTTGTATCACCACTGTTACAAGACTTTGATAATTAACAATTTATATGACCTCATCCTCATGTTGTGAAGGGAGAATCCATGTATGTACAGCACAGACAACCCAGCAGATTCCTAAGTCATATTTAAAATGCTTCTGACACTTCTGTAAATTGATGACAAATGTACCAGTCATCACCCCAAAAGGCTGAAATACGAAATAGCAGATAGTCCAATAAATAGATACAGAAAAAGCATTTAAAGATAATCTACTACCCATTCACAATAAATATGGAATATAATGCAACTAAGAAGTGAACATCTTTATTAAAAACAAAACGTCCTCTATTATAACCTAAGATAAGCTCATTCTTAAGGATGAGAAACTAGAATCTTTCTAGTAAAGTCAGAAATAAAGCAAATATGCTACCTCCCCTCATTTCTTTCCACAATCACTTGAAACATCCTATTTAGTACAAAACAAGAAAAGAAATGAAAGATATACAGATTGGGAAAGAAGAAATGAAACTGCTTTTATTCACAATGACATGGTCATGTTTATTAAAAAAAATCCACAAGATTTGACCAAAAAATAAAATCAACCAAACATGTTGAAAAATAAGCAATAGCAGTTTACAGAATATAAAGTTAATATACATAATCCAGTCACTTTCAGTATAGCAACAATGAACAAATGGATTTTGATAATAGAAACACAATATAATTTATGTTAAGGATTCAAACGTAACTGCTACCCAGAACCTGATCTGTAGAAGGGCAAATCTCTGTAACAAACTCCTTAACATAACAGCATGTATAGATCTAAATATCCCATAGTTCTGCTTCTCTTACTGAACCCTGACTGCTTCAGTTAACAATACCTTTGTTTTCATTTTCATAAAGCAACTTTGAGAACACACTCTGATTTATAGAAAAAATATTTAAAAAATCATATTTTTAAGATTTTAATAATGAAATGGGCTTTTACCAGTGGAAGAAGGTCTGGGTCTCTTTCTAGCAGCAGTGTTATTCTAACAAGTCTGCCTAAAGCTTGGCATAAAAAATAGGGAAAGACAGAAAGAAAACGTAGGAAGAGAGGAGAAAAGAAGGGAGGGAGAAAGACAGGTAAATTGTTTTGAAAAACACTACATTTAATAAATCACTGGCTTGGTTGGCTGGATAGCTTAGTAGATTAAAGCGCCTGCTTAAGCAGATGCAGGGACCTGGGTTTGATGCCTGCCATGCCATGCCTGCCCTGTCCCCTGAGTACGCTGGGACAGGGATGGACTGGGTGTGGTGGAGCAAGCCTATAATCCCAGTGCTGAGGATGCTGAAAATGGGAGGGTCACTATGTGCAGTGAGATCCTATAGAACCTGTACTAGATAAAATCATAAAATAAAATAATCACTAACTGTACAATATAACAAGAAGTATATGAAAGGTTGTTTTACTACTAATTTATTTATTTTGAAGGAGATAGTGATTCCAAAGTGGAAACACTTTCAATAAACTAGCTACTTCAGTTGAAGACCTGTTGACTCCATGAGCAGAATTTGATGAAAATAGAAGAGAATTAGAAGAATTAAAAAAAAATCATTGAAATATCATCTCAAGGGCTGGAGAGATGGCTCAGTGGAATAAATGCTTCCCTGGCAAGTGCAAGGTCCTGAGTTCAATCCCCAGTTCTGAAAAAAGAAATCATCTCAGTGCATTGATATCAAACATCAAAACCCTAAAAAGGTAACATTTGTGGGAAAAATGCAGATTTTTACCAAATGATCTGTTATCAACTTTATATGATGAAAATAAATACAGCGTAGGTTAGAATAGGGCCAAAGATACCTTGCACTCTTTTGTTGCTTTAGGAAATATCTAATGCACTATGCCTGTGCTTATTTCAGACAATAAATTTTTGAATTGTAGAAGGACAGGGAATACATCAAGCCTTATCAATTGCAATTTCTGAGATTGGTCTCATCAAAGAACATTGATTCTTTTATAATCAAAGGAGCCAGAACATTGCTTTTTCCACTGTAGTTATAAAATCCAATGGTTTAGAGTCTTAGCATAGCAATATAATGTTATTTTAATGTTATTTGCATATGGAACTAAGGAGAAACAAGAATGGGAAAAGGATATACTACCAGCTTTAGTTCATTCATACAAATATCACTGAGGACATGGTACTACACTAGCGTCTGAGTTCTAAGATCTGCATCTGCTCCTCAGCCCCCAGATGCTTCTAAGTTAGCATTAGCTCACTGAGACATCACCAGGTGGTCCTAAATCATGTACTCATGAAGGCATACTAACCTATCTTCGGTTTCTCAGTCAGTGGAATTGTGAATCCAAAATAGGACTTAAAATCAGTTGTCAAGGATCCCATAGAAACCAAAGTGGTCTTATCTACCTACAGAGCACAATTCCATTTGCTGTTTCTTTACTGACAGGAGTGACCCTATGTACTTGTCTTCTCTGGTGAGGCAGGAACAATGGAGTCCTGGGGCTACCTCATCTTAGCTCTACCTGCCACAAATTTGGAGAGCCACCTGCTGAAAATAGGCAGAACTAGCACATGAATTATATAAACCAAGAAGTAAATCAAATTTCAGATGGAGATCATAAGTACTGAAAAACACTACATACTAATGACTTCGTTATATTTTCTGCCACATATGTTCTTAAGAGTATTTCTACCTGTACCTCTCTAGGCTTAAAATACTATGTAAAGCTGAGTATTTCTTTCTAATCCCACTTTCATTTTATGGACATCATGCTAGTAGCTTGCAATCAGTTTTAATGGGAATATTTACATCACAGATGTGGGTCAACTTTAAAAAATCACTGCCCCACCCCACCCCTGATTGAGTTGATAAAAACTTCTCCAGAATATATCATTTTAGTGGGAATTATTATTTGTTGTTTCCAGGAAGAATTTTTCCATTCCAGCATGCTTCCTGCTGAGTAAGGAAAGGTGTGTTGAATCATAACCACCTTTAACCTGCGTCTCTGAGGGGCAGAGCCTGGGACTGCAATCCCAATCCTCTACTGCACTTGTGGCTTAAAATCGTTTCATTTTTTAAACCATTTGTCGCTATAGTTTATCTGATCAAAAACAATGGTAAACTGTTTCCAGTGTGTTGCAGAAAAGTGTTCTCATTATAATAGCATAGCACTTATTGCTGTGTCCACAGATGGCTGGTGTTCTTATACTTCTCAATTTTATTCTCCTTGGTGATTGCCATGTATAAAGGGAAAATGATGCTAAAATTTAATTTTGTGAACAGTCTGTTCTTTTTAAAGTTTAATTCACTAAGTTCTTCCTTCAAAATATTTCTTCTGCAGCTGAGGAGATGGCTCAGTAGAATAAGTGCTTCCCTGACAAGCACAAGGATCTGAGTTCAATCCCTGGTTCCACCAAAAAAAAAAAAAAATTTTCTCTTATCTATTGACCTGACTGGAAGCAACTATTTTTTAAGTGACACATATAAAGGCTGAGTGTATCTATTTTCTTACTTTTATGCACACCTGCATAGATATCTGTCTGTTAATTGTATGGATATTTGTTAAGATACAGTTGCCAACATCATGAAAACTTATGACATTCTCACATAACCATAGTATTTCAGAACTCATTTCATAACTCATTAACATTTTGAGTCACAAAATTAAGAACAAGAAACAGAAAGAGGCAGACACACTGTCAAATAGTTTCAAAAATGAGATTAAGTTTTAAGTTTTGAAAACTATCCAGATGGAATGAACAAGAATTCTGAAAGCTGAATTTAGAGCCAGAGAGATAGTTCAGTGGAATAAGCACCTGCTTAGGTAAGTGCAAGGACTGCAGTTTGATCAGGTAACACATGTGGCACAGGTCCTGCCCATGGGTGGGTTGAGGAGATAGGGTGTGGTGGCGCAAACCTATACTCTCAGTACTGGGGAAGCTGAAAACAGGAGGATCACTAGGAGTATGAGCTGCGTAGTGAGACCCTGCACCAAATACAAAAAAAAAAAAAAAAAGTCCTTCGGTAGATCTAAATGACTGTTGCATGGAGATAAAGGTGACCCAGGTTTGATAAAAAGGCTTGGGCCAAATGAAAGTGTTTTACTCAGAGTAGAATACATCTACCATTCTTGTTTAGAACGAAATGGGAAATCAAGACAATTATCTATGTTTTTCTGCAAAAGTTATTCTGAAATTATCTAAATAAAACTATGATCATATATATGTTTGTATACACACACACACACACACATACAAATATATATATACACAATTCAGAATTTGAATGAAGTGAATGATTATTTGAATCACAGAGGAAAAGGAATCATGCCTGGCTTGATGCCACTTGAGCCCATTCCCCAAAATTCGGCCTGATGGCCATTCTATATTGTTCAGCAGCATTAGCTTTTGAATTCTGTTGCTCTATCCTTCAGTTATCTCTCTGTCCTCTCACTGCTTCCTTTGTTCATTGTTCCTCATCTGATCAAATCTTCTGCCGTACTAAGTATATTTTTGTAGGCACAGAGACCCTCAAAGCAATGGTATCTTCATTTGCTGAGCTAAAACATGCCCAAAAGATCCAACTCTTTCAGTGTACTTTATCTGGACTGGATTCAAATGGTTAGTCATTAAACTCCCTATCAGATTGCAAAAATAGTCTGTAGAAGTACCATACCTTAGGAGTTATTGTAAAGGTGGATTTGTATGATGGCAATAGTACCTATATACTGAAAATGTTACTTTTTATCCATATGAGCAATGATTTATATGTATAAAGTACTTTTGGCTAATGTACTAGAAATTTATTTTGAGCAGTTAGTCACTCAAGAATAAGCGGTGATTTCCCTCGTACAGAATTGAATTGCTAAACTTTAAAATACTTTTAATCTTTTAATTAAACCATGCATATTATTGCATAGCAAGCTTCATAATAAAGAGACTTATAATTTTGTTTGTAAAATTGGATGTGTTTTGCATGCAACTATATAAATAATTTATGCATAAAATATTTTTAAGAGCCATCATGTGTATTTATTTAAAACATTTTTATTGATTCAAGTCATAATGGAAGAGTTTGGAGGTGCCAGCCCTACGTTATATTTTTTCTGTCCCTGATGCATCAGCAATTGCTCCTTCAACCTCTATCTGTTTTCCAGATGTAGGTGAAATTCTCATCTTCTTATGAATTCCTTCTGCCCTGCAGGTAATATAGATTTGTTTCTTTAATACAATAATTTTCAATGGATTTTTGCTGGACAAAAGGAATGTTTATTGTTAATATATCTTCATTTTATCATTTCAACCAGAAGTCTCTTCAAAATTGTTCACATCAGGAAGAGGATAAGAAATTCAAATAAAAACAACACTGCAGTTCTATCTCATTCCAGTAAAAAAGACCACCATCAAGTTCTCAGAGGCCAAGTAATGCTAGCAAGAATGTGGTAAAGAAAAAAAAAAAAAAACTTTGACACTATAGAGGGAGTGTGAGCCAGAATAACCAGAGATTCCCAAAAAAATCTGAGAAGAAAAATACCATTTGTCTTGTTATGTCTCCATCCTGAGTTTCTTCCTGAAAGAGTTAAAATCACTATATAACAGTGACATTTGTATACCCAGGCTCCAGCAGGACAGTTCCTAACTGTTGAATTATGACCATGTGTATGACCATCAGAAAATGAATGGGCAGAAAAAATGTGGTAAATACACACAGTGGAAGGATAAATGTGAACCATTTGTAGGAAAGTAGATGGATATTCAGACCACAGTGCTAAGTGAAATTAATCAGAAACAGAAGATCAGATACTACATGGTTTCACTTCTATGAGAATGCCAAACTATAAATAATCTATAGACCAAAAATGGAGGGAAAATGGTAGGAAACAAGGAGGTAGTACCTTTCACTTTTTTATAAACATATTAATAAAATATTTTTAAAAGAAGGAAATGGCACCAGGAGACATTGGAACCAGTAGTGATGAGCAGGAGCCACAGTAGGATCTGAATTCTGCCCTCCAGGTGCTGCTGACAGAGTGGGGCTCTGGACAAGTCACTCTACGGCCTGACCCTGGGTTGTGCCTGACCCTGTGAAATGCTCAGCAGCCCCAGCTGGCCTTTCTGCTTCTTTCCCTCGCCGAGGAGACTAGAGGTGAATGGACACCCTTCCCACATAAGGCACCATCAGACTGAGAAGAGACAAAAGACAGGTGCCTGGACGGAGTGGAATGGCAGAAAAGGAGGTGTTGGTAGGCTGAGGAACTCTGCAGGAAGCAGAGTCAAAGCGTGGAGGCATAAATATTAAGGCAGCTGAGGCAAGAGCCAAGGAATATGTGGGCACAGTGTCTAACATGAAAGGAAAAATTGACTTGGCAGCTATAATCTAAATTGAGAGGGGGAGAAAACATGGGAAAGAAAAGCCAAGGAGCGGGCGGCTGTGGCAGTTAGAACTGAGGCTCTGCACCCTGAGTCTGCACCCTGGCAGGGAGAAGAGCAGAGGACATTTGCATGTCCCACTATGAGTGACTGGGATGAAGTCAGCTGCATGCACCCCTTAATTATTTGACTCTACAATAAACTGGCACATTTCTAATAAAGAGAACTCTACATGTTTCTAATAAAAAGAAATTGAACAGTTTAGCCGGGGGAGGGGACGGGGTAACAAAGAGAGCTGAATGAATGCAGATAAATGTAGAAAAAGGAAAAAGAAAGAAAGAAACAAGATAACTCTGAAATAGGCAAAATGCTGTAAAGAGCGATTTCAACTGTCTGGCTTCCTTCCTTGTGTTTGTAAGTCTGGATAAGGAGCTTTGTGGTGGCAGGAGGCAATGAAGCTTTAATTGCCTATTAACTGGCAGCTTCTGGTTATATCCTTTCTTTACTTTTGGTCTCAGAACCCCTGATTTGGCCATGGCCACCTCTGCTAAGTGAGTTTTGATCAGCTGAAAATCACACAGTAATTTAAGCTAGAAATTTTAGTTAAATCCAGATAACTCCCCAACATCTTTTCAAAAGGATGAAGGTTTTTAATCAGTACAATACAAGCCATGGGGAATAGGGGAGAGATCAGGTCAAAATGTGGGTCAGAAAAACTATAGAGGAAGTGCTAATGGGATAAGGATGCCTGAGCTTTTTATCTTATTAGCGTTTCCCGTGTTAAATTAGCAAAATGGTTCAGGCACTAAAGCATTAGATAAAATGTTCATGTAGTATGCATTCTGCAGAAAGACTCTCCAGGAGCCTTTGCTAGAGAGGCACACTGTTTCTTTTTTCTTGCTTAACCTTTGGAGGTAGGCATGATGACATAAGCCAGTATCTGGGTGACTTCTAGGCAAACAACTTAATTCCTTGGGCATCGACAAATTCATCATTCACGAAGGACACGGTATGTATGGAATAGGTAGAGCTGGGCCATGCGTATGCCTCTCAGGATAAATTTACTTATTGTGGATAGGAAAATTAAAAACAATATTTTAAAGCTCATGACTTCAAAGAGCAGTGATGTGTGTCAGTGTCAGCTCAGGGTCTTTAAATATTCTAATGTCATGGTTTCTTTCATTCTACCTTTTGCATCACGTGGTTAACTTGAACTCCATGGCATGTAGCCAGTTATTCCATGTGGCAGCCAATGTCTTCTCTCAGTTAAGTGACCTAAAAGAAATAAAGCACAACAGTATTAGCAGTGAATATCATTACTGTTATTGTTGTGCAGATGTATCTAACTTCCTTTTTGGCTTATGAATGTTTCTTTCTTTTCTCATTATACATTCTCTGCTTTTATCCCCATGGCTAAATTCTTCTTATCTTCAGGGTTCAGTTTAAAAACTCACTCCCTTAATTATTCTATTTAAAGGCCTCTTTTCCATTTTTACTTATTTCACACTGGTTTCTCCCAAAGTGCTTATCATCACTTGTCGGATCCTTTGATTGGCTTATTTGTGTGCTAGCCGACTTACCTCATGGTAGGCAATCTTCAAGGAAGGTAAACATAGAACCTCCATCATCTTTGTTACACAAATGCATGAATAACTAAGTAATTTTCCCACAAAAATCTCAGCATTCCATTTGCCACGAAGTCACTGCATTGTTTCTCTTTTCAAGTCACATCGTGAAACGGATTGATATTAACCGCTTTTCAGTGTGGGAGAGGTTTGAGAAAAACCTGGCAGTGGCAATTCCTCAATACTGCCAGGGTATGCCATCTCCTGCCATTCTGAAGTGCAAGACCCTCAGGGCATCAATGAAAAGGCCCTGGAGCCTCAGGTCAGAATATGGAACCTTCAGTTATCACATGTGAACATATTTCCTGATTCAATCACGGAAATACAATGCGAGCAAACTCTATAAAAAAAAAATGCACGTGTATTTTCATGGTTTCTAGGAAGAGGTGACTGCTAGAGTATTTCAGCTTTCAAGTTCATTGAACAAGACAATATCAACTGCAGTGACAGTACAATATACCACAGTACTACACAGCATATAAAATGTATGCAACATTGCTTTGCTGCCACCAAGACCCCTGCCATCTTCATTAGTTTGAGATTTTACCACTGATTGATGTTTACACTAACTAGGACACCAAGAAATTCAGTCGATTAAATCCAAGCAATGTGCTCTCTAGGATACACTTCATGGCTTTGGAATATTTTTATTTATTATAATTAAAAGTACTCTTTACCATGGCAGTAGTTCTTTCTACATATCACCTATTTCAATTGAAATCATGAATTAACTATTGTAAGGGCTGGTGAGATAGTTCAGCAGACTAAACATCTGCTTAGGCAAGCACAGGGACTGGGATTCATCCCCAGTACTGCAGGCCACATCTGTCTGTCCCTGAAAACACTGAATTGGCCAACGAGACCAGGCATGGTGGTACACTCTTGAAATCACATCACCAGGGGGGCTGAAAGCAGGTAGACCACTTTGAGTCCCAGCTGGATAGTGAGACCCTGTAGCAAAAACATTCAAAACAAAACAAAACAAAAAGGAAACAAAAACAGGTATAAATGACAAGCAAAAGCTTATGGCTTAATAATTGACCTGAGTTACAGAGCAAAGAACTCTAGTTAGTGCAGATGAAAAATTTCTTGAAAAGGCATGATGTCTTCAGAAGTAACCTGTTATCTAGCCTCTTGGGAACTAGCACCAGAAGCAAAGGCATCCACTCACTATTTTCCCTCACTGTCTTGTGGCTGGCATGGTCTATCTTTTTGGGATGTCCTGTGAAGGTTCCTCTCCTGTTTACAAAATGGGGTTGGTGCACTATTCCTGATAATGCCTGCCCCAAACTTGTCTTGAAATAACCCTTCATTTTTTAAATTTTATTTTTAGGGAAGGGTCTATATGGTGTTCTGGGTCTCACTAGTGGACTGGACCCATAGTGATCCACCTGTACAGCTCCCAAGAGCTGGTGTTATAGGCGCGTGTCACTATACCCAGTCTCAATCACCTTCTCAGCAGGGCCTCCAGCCAGGGGGCCCTGTGTGGCAGGCCTGGGGATTGAACCCCTGGCCCCTGTGCCTTTTTGTAGGCACTTTAATTTTCTGAATTACTTGGCCGGCCCTAACCCTTCATTTTGGACCTGACTTTCCCAACATTTTCTGAGAGTGCAATTGAGTAAAAGAAAATAAATTGCTGACAAATAAATGAGGTAGTTTTCCTAGGTCAAATGCTTCATTCTGAGTGCTGTTCTGCTGCGAAGGTGAATTTGTGTGGTGAGCATACAGTTAACTAATCTAGCACTCCAGCACAAATTGAAAGAGCAAATGATTCCAAAAGATAGTTAAGTATACAGCATAGGCCATCTTTCACATTCATCAGTACAGACACACACACACATACACACACACACACACACACACACATACACACGCATCGTTGGAATTAAAACTAAGAACATTCAAATTGAAGTGTAACTTTTACCAAAAATATAAAACAGTGATTTATGGATACTGCTTTTTGTTTCATATATATTTTACACTGAAATTCTTACTAATGCACAGAGTCTAAGATTACTTTAACTATGTAGCATGACATACTTCAAATTTAGGAAAAGTAACAAATTTATTTTTAAAATTCTTTCTTCTCACTTTAATTTTTCCTATCATGTATATATGTGTATACATTTCTAGGGTACTAAGAGGAGTATCACTGGGATTTATTCTCTCTTCTGTAGCTTTTATGAAGTCTATCTCCCCTCCAGCACACTTTCTCTGACTGAAGTCTCACTAGATAACTAAAGGCCACTCTCTCCCTGATTATCCTTGGTCTATAATAATTTTTTTCTCTCTCTCTTCCTCTCTCTCTCTATCTGTCTCCCCCTTCCACTTTTGCCTTTTATCTTTCAAAACCCATTATTATTTTCTCTAAACAACTATTCTCCATTTCTTTTGTAGTTACACAACTGTTGTGAATATTAATGGTATTCACTTCAAGGAGCATTATTTAGAGCAGGAAATAGGGGTCTTTGATCAGTGTTTTCCTTAAATAAAAACCTTATGCATTGTGAATAGATTGTATTTCTCTTATGTTGAGCATTTTGTTGCTCATTTCCATCTTTCCTTATGTTACAGAGTTGGAGGCCATTGGAGACTTTTAAGTTGTTCTTTTTAAACAGTCTTTTTCCCCTTTATTATGTGATCTCTCTAAATCTCATTCTATGTATGGTGATGTCTGCCCTGGTTGGAAATCCTTTTGCTACACTCCCTAAAGGCAGCAAGTGATTCAGGAGGGAGTGTGTAATTTGTTTTGTACCGTGGAATTCCTGCCATGCCTATATGTATTTAGACCACAGGCAAACCAATAAAGTTGTCATAGAAACAAAGCATTTCACGAGTAAATCAATCCATAACAAACTTGTAAACTTCAAACAACCCACTGCGCTTTAACAACACATCCGTTACATACACAAAATAATCATGTTTGTAATGAGCAATGCACAATGTTATTCCTTTCCATATATTTAGTCCTGTTTGCCATCTTATAAATATTCCTTAATGTATTTTCATGCAGCCTGTGGATTCCTACTGAGCTGGAATGAAATAAGTAACTCCAGCTGGTATGATAACGCTGGAAAGGCAGACTTTTAAAAATGTACCTAATGGTGAACTCTTGTTCAAACAGTATGTTAGGATACCTGCTTGGAAGACCAGAGGGATTAAAATCACGGTGAGCTCAAATTTCCCTCTTTTGATCAACTCCAGTGCTTCCTTTTCACTTTGCAGTTTCTGCTTTTGGTTCTTGTTTCCTGCTCTGAGTAAAGGGGTATCTCAGGGGCATGTGGTTGAGTTGGTGGTAGGGTTGAAGAACCATTGAAAATGACCCTGGGTATTTTAAAAAAGAATGAGCAGCCTCTGCTGGATACTATCATAACTGTACTGGAAAAAGCAAGTGCTTTGGGAAGGAAAGGAATATTATTGTGTAAAACTAAAATTCCTTTGCAAGTGGTAAAAATACAAGGAAAAAGAAGAGTTACTGAAGGAGATCAATGTAATATAAGTCCTCTGGGACTAATTTTGATTTCCAGAACATGGAATCTTTCCTTATTGTCTTCTCTGTGACTACATTTAGATGTGGTCCTGCATAACAGACATGTTGAATAAAACCACCTTGCTAACTTGCTCTGGTCTTGTGGCTTCTAGTAATGTCTTTTGCTTCACCTTCACTGTGATATCTAAGCCTAATTAGACATCTTGCAGATGCTTGTGATCAATGGTGGGTGGTCCCTTTAGTCCTGTATTTGGCATAGATATGAATTTTGTTAATAACTTTCTTGTACTGGATTCTGAAGAATCTTGTCTTTTTGTCCTCTTATGACATCTGAGCATGTTCCATATTTTTTCCTTCACTGCTAATTATTAGAATTTACTTCCAGTTCTCCCCTTCATCCCTTAAGTGATCAGACTGTTTTCCTGGGACATGTCTTATCCTACACAAACAAGAATGATGGACAGGAAAGAGTGAGACTTTCTTAAGTTATTGTCTATGCTCCTGGAGACCTACACTAGGAGGCTTAAATCTGTGTAAACATATTTATCTCCTTAGTCAGCCATTTTTCTTCATAACCAAAACATTCAATATTTTAGCTTTTTGAGATCTATTGTATGGAATTGTTATCTATTGTGCAATGACAAACCTATTCAACTATATCTTAATATTCAGTGATCAATCTTTCCCCATCTCTCCATTTCTTTAATTCTCCTGAACCTTTGCTAATTACTGTTCCACTACTATAAAATTAAGTACTCTTCTTCATTACTATAAAATCAGATTTTAAAATACTCCATATAAGTAAGATCATGTGATATTTGTCTTTTGGTGTCTGCCATTTTTCATTCACATGGTGATCTCTAGTTTGACTTCTATTGTCAAAAGCGCAAGATTTCCATTCTTTTGATGGAATAATAGTATTGTTAGAATGGTACTGGATGGAATAGCGTCATCTGAAAGTTCACACTGGGGCCAGGGAGACAGCTTGGTGGTCTAAAGTGCCTGCCTGGCAAGTGCAAAGATCAAAGTTCATACCCCATGTGCTGGTCCTGGAACCCCTGGCACACTGTTCTGACCACTGATATTGGGTATGATAGCACAGGTATGTAATCCCAGTTCTAGGGAGACTATGACAGGAGGATCACTATGAGTCTGAGCTGTGGAATGAGACCCTTTCCCAAGCAAGGATTAAATAAATTAATTTAAAAAATATTGAAATACTAAAAAATATCACATCACCTAAAGCCTGTAAATGCAACCGTATTTGAAAATTAGGGTATTTGCAGATGCAATAAAGTAGAGATAAATCTATCCTGAGATAGGGTAGACCCTAGTGCAGTGACTGCATAAGAACAGGGAAATTTAGACTCAAGGACAAAGAACAGGAGAAAGCCAGAGGAAGTAGAGGCTGAGTGTGGCGCACTGCATTACAAGCCTTGAAATGCCAATGATTTCCAGCAACCACTAGCAGCTGTGAGAAGGCGAGAACGGATTCTTCCTTCCAGCCTGCAGGGGGGGAATGCTGCCCCGCCAACTCTGCTGTCCAGCTTCCAGCCTCCAAAACTGCAAGACCAATGTCATGTTGCTTTCTGACCACCAATTTGGGCTCCTTTGTCACAGCAGTCCTGGTGTAGAAAAGACCTCCAATTTCCTTTCAAGGTGTGGGAGAAATAAAAGGCAGATGCTACTCAGCATGCTTGCAGCCCCCAGATCTGTGCTGCAACCTGAAGCTCTCTCCTTAAATCTGCTTGTGCATGTTTATCTCTAGCTCAGGGCCTGGCATTCCCTATTTGTGACTGGTCTCACCCTGAGAATCATCTCCTATTCTACCCTTATTTTCCTCCCATCTGCCCCCTTGTTTCATTAATTCTTCATCTTACCAGGTGAAGTCAAGATTCCTGAGATGATGCTTTTGTCTTTTGCCTTTCCAATGCCTCTTTAACCTCACCTGCAACCACCTCTGCCCTGCCCTCCCCGCTCCCCCAGGTAACTGTCTCTCCTTTATTCCTTCAGAAGCTCCAGCTTGTGTCAGGTTACCACTAATCTCTCTGCTGTGTCCCACTACTCGTGGGTCCTCAGTTTAGACTCTTTGCCTTGTTTATCTCCATTTTCCCAAAGCCAAGTGAGAACCCTCTTCTGATTGCAGAAATTAAGGGAGAAATGTATAGTTTGAGCAGAAGTAGAGTAAAAGGAACAAAGTTCATAGATATAACGAGATAAATTCCAGGGCTGGCCAAATAGCTGAGTGGATTAAAGTGCCTGTAACTGGGTGCAGGGACCAGGGATTCAATCCTCAGGCCTGAAGTGCCATCCCCACCTTGGAGCAATGGAGACTGGGTGCAGTGGCGCGTGCCTGGAATCCCAGCTCTTGGGAGGCTGTAAACAGATGCATTGCTATGAGTCCAATCTCATAGTGAGACCCTGGACACCCTGTAGACCTGTACCGAAAATACAAAAAAAAAAAAATCCAGAAAGACAGACCTGTCATAAAAGGTAATTTTGACTCCTGGAGTATTGACTTTCTATAATTAGTAAAGAGATTCAAAAGTATGTAATAACTGTATGATAAATGGGAGAACAAATGGTAGCAGGGATGGCTCGTGATGTGCCAGGCCTCACGCTAAGCATTTGACCTGCATCTGTCATTGAATTTGCAAATACCCAACAACCAGATGAGTTTGTCTTTTGTTGATGAAGCGAACGGAGCTCTGAGACACTAATTGCCCCAGTCCACATACTTAGTAAGTGGTAGATATGAGATTGGAACTCAAGTGTGTCTGAATTTGATTGTGACATTACCAACTGAAACTGGTCCTGTCGTGTCACACAGGTTCCAATCACTAGGAGCATTCTCTGCAGCTGAAAAGTGGTGGCTGCTGAACACAGTTTTTCTTAATTGGCACACCAGTCGAAAGTCAATAATAGCTTCACTAAGGAATACCCTACCCAAGTTTCATATTTCAGCAATGCATTTAATTGTTACATCATGGAGGAATTTGGTAAACAGTGGCTTCTGGAGTTTTTTCGTTTGTTTGTTTTGGTGGAACCAGGGATAGAACTCAAGCCCTTGCACTTGCCAGGAAAGTGCTTATTCCACAGAGCCATCTCCCCAGCCCCTGGAGTTTGTGATTATTGTAGGTGTGGATGCTGCACCTGCCCAGGGCAGGTAATTTGCATTACAATGTAAGGATGGGAGAGAGGCTAGTTAGCTGTCTGAGCTGCTGCCACTGGCTTTGCTCTTTGCTGCAGGCATGAAAGGTTGCTCTCTGCCATGCGCTGCTCCACCTTGGAGCCAGCTGAGTATGCACTGAGACCTCCATAAGCTGTGAGCTAAATAACCTTTCCTTCCCTCGTTTTGATTGTCAGGTATTTGTCCCAGCAACAAAAGAGGAGTAATGGAGACAAGCACATATGATGTACATTTTCTTAGGTTTAAAACAATTATTTTTTTATGGTTACTGTAAGGATTACATAAAACAACAGAGCATGTTAATTCTTTGCCCTTTCTATATCTTTCTCCTGAGCTATGGCTTTCATGTACTTCACCTCACAGAAATAAAATATTCAGCATAAGTGATGTACATATGATGTGCTACTGTGGCTTCAAGGCAGCTGCCCTCAGCCTGGGCTGGATATCTCCAGGAAGTCAGTGCCCTGGTATTTTCCAGTTCTGAGCACAGTGAGCACCCAGAGACTAACTGCGGCTCAATGAGAACATCAGAACCAGTGTCTTATCACATTCGATGGGTGAACCTTGAACTTGTAATGCTCCTACCTTACACGTAGCTGGGGATACAGCACTTGGCCATTCAACACACTTTCAGTGTGGCTTATTAACTGAGGATGGTTAGGACTTCCTTTCCTTTCTTGGCCTTAGAGTTATTCTGCTTTGTGTAACAAGTTCAGCACCCCCAAGAATAGCAAACAATGTTGAGAGTGTCCATCGATGGAGTCGAGTGGAGTGACATCAGATTCTTCCAGCTGGCAGCCCAGTGGCCCACACATGTCAAGCACTTTCCTGTAGGACTCCTTCAGTGGCAGCAAGACCACCTGAGGCCCTGCCTTCCAACCATTCTCCCTCCTGGCACTGCCACCCAGCCTCACTGCCTGCAGACAGGGGGAGGCCAGCATGCCCGGCCTAGCACCCCTTCCTGGCACTGGAGCCTGCCTCTCACATGCCCAGTCCTGAAGGACACTGCGACTGGGGACGCTGCCCTCCCCTGCCCACTGCCTAGTCCTACCCTTGGACTACCATTCCTCCCTCTTATCTTTTAGTCCTCCCTCCTCTTTCAGGCCCAGAGCAGGTTGCTTCTGCCTTTTGGTGCCCATAGTCCTTGGGATTGAGCCCTCCACAGCTTCCTTCATCCAGCTCTCCACATCTTGCCCCTGTGGTACCAGTTGTTTTTCTAGAAATAGGAAATCAAAACTCTCAGTTCACGGGGGGACAGACCAGCCCCACCTGACCACTAGACTCATTTTCTAAGGCCCTGCTACCAGATACCACTCACCATGTTTATAGCCAGCAGAGGCAGGCCGTCTTTCCACACCTGTGGTGGTCTCTGCCTGCTCCACAGCTTCCCAGTGGAGCCTAAGGGATACCCAAGTGACAAGTATGTTTTTAGAATGGAGGGACCTTCCCATTCTCACACAACTTCCCACCACAACAGGTCCCTATAGATATTATGAGTCCTGAGTGTTTCTTTGGGTCTTTGCATGGTCAGTTCCTTGGTTGTTTGTGTGGCTCTCCCTGTGTACAGGTCCTGTCCATCCTCCCCTATTGGTGATGCTACTCTTTCTATCTCCCAGCCTCCTACCCACACAGCTCTGCCTAGCCTGGAGAGGTGGGAGGCAGATCCCCAGCACCTGTCTGTGCCCCTGCCACCAGCTATGTGTCTCCTTTCCTATGTGTTCATCTCCCCTTTCCTAGTGCCACCTTACTGCCCACAGTTCTCTATGGATAGATGTGAGCCTCTCCCAGCCTCCTCATCAGCATCAATATCCTCAGAAGTGGCCAAGGACTTGAGGACAGGGTGCAGAGCTGGCCTCCTTCCATACCTGCTGGCATCTCCAGAGCTTCTCCATCACTCTCTCAATGCTCCCCAGAAGCTGTGGCACAGAAGTTCAGTTGGAAAGTATTCTTCCCATCCTCCATGCCTTCCAAGACCCTCCAGCCTTTCCCCATGGCCAGCCCTGCTGTCCAGGGCTTCTCCTGGGCCCAAGAGAGGAGGGGAGTGGGAAGACAGGTGTGTTGAATTTTTCATTCAATAAACTGGTGATTTCTTACCAAAAAAAAAAAAAAATATCCAAAGCTCAGTTATAATCATGAAAACATTTGAAAGCACTTATAGGCAATTGTACAGCTGCCTTTACTCTGTCTTACTACTCTAGGCTCTTCTGGGGTGTAATTGTTCTCTCTGACTCCAGAACAACACTGCATGGCTCTACAGATACAGAACAGGACATATGCAAAGGTAGAAATACAGGCTTTATAAAGTAGCTATCCATGGGCATTCTCCCTTCTTGAAATTGCCTTACAGCCATGTCTCTCACTTGAATTTCCAAAGTTACTTCTTAGAAATCAAATTTACTTTTTGAAGAAATGGGTTTATCTTGATGGGGCTGAACACCAACTTTACACAACAAAGAGAAACTCAACACAGTTCTTGTGACCATGGAGAACCAAGTTATGCTCCTATCCTCTGTAACCTAGCTGCTTTCCAGGGAGACAATGAGAGTGCACAGACTATAGCTAATTCTCAGGATCATGGTAGCAATGGATGATACCACTGGATGTCACTACAAATGGGTTCCACAATCTCTATTGTCCTCAAAATTTACAGATATGAACTAAGACAGGAACTCAATGGTCAAGCTCCTGCCTAGAATGCCACAGACTCACTATTTGATCCCCACGACCAAAGTAAACAAATAAATACCTGTAGATGCTCAAATGCACATAACTTGCATCCTTTTGTAATTTTAAATCATCTCTAGTTTACATTTAATTCCTAACAGAATGTATATGCTGTGTAGTTATTATTTTGTGTAGTTTAGAGATTAATGACAAGAAAATAATAGCATTGTATGTGTTCATTACAGGAACAAAGCTTTGGGATGTTTTCTATCCCTGACTTGTTGACTCTACAATATAGGATATATTTTTTGCAATATTTAACAAATACTTTTTTATTTCAAGGAGCATACTTAAAACTTTAAGTAAAGCATTTCAAGTTAATCTTCTAAATAGCTAGTGTTTAAGATGAAGATATTAAGGCTCAATATAGAGAAAGTAACAGCTCAAAGCTTCACACAGCGTCCTGCACACAGCCTTTCCAAGAGGAACGCCTGCCATTAGTCTTCTCATAGGTTTCTAGAAGAAGCAGAATCCCAGGGGAGTGTGAGGCGGCCTCTCCTCACTCCACCCAACTCTCAGCAAGGCTGCTACTTGAGACCCCACCACTCTGCCTCTCCTCTGCCCCACTCTCTATCAGAAAAGTGGGTAATTTCCTGAAAGTCAACTGCAGACATTATCTGGTAATGAGGTTCATTAATTTTATAGAAAATTCTTTAATTTTCTGAGGGGCCATGTTCGTGAAATGCATTATCTTCCTTTTATGAGTTCACTTGCCTCAGTGTCAGCAGAGATTAAAGGTAACATGCCCTGCTGGGAACAAATACAATTTTCCAGCAGCTGCATTTTGTTTTCCTTAATAATTAACAATTGCTACTGACTAACCCTTGCAGCTTACAATGCCCACCTTATCACAAAGGAATGGGTCTTGTTTGGAGGAACCCACAAGGGATATCAGAAACAAAAGTGTGATTAAAGCATTAAAGATTTAAAGGTTGACATTAGGATGAAAGGTGGAATTACAGTAAATATAACACTGTTTAACATTAAATGGAAAGTGTTGTACTTGAAACAGTTGTTCATTTCAACATTAATTATTAAGGGAACCTGACAACTCATTTTAATTCACAACTAAAGACACAATTTTTTAAGATATAAATATAACAAAGGAGCTCAGAGGGTTGGTGATCTTTATCTTCCATGATTTCATTTTCTTTTTTGATATGTATATCAAAATGTATAAATAAACTAAAATAAAAGATGCCTAAATTATACAAAACCAGGCATCACTCATGGTGAGTTGATATTTTGCTACTGGACAGAGAGATTTAAAGTCAGGCTGTACTAGAAATGTTTTATGTACTGTTCATTATTTTGAAGGATTTTTCCTTTCAAGTACACAATTGAAAAGGAATTTGAAGCAAATTTTGTAGGTGCATCAGCTTTCTTCTCTGTAGAGGGCAAGGGTGCTCTTCCTTTGTCTTTCAATAAAAGACAAAATGAAAGACAAACAACAGATGACAGTGCGATCAAAATGTATTTCCTGGCTTCTATGTGAAATTGATAAATACACAAATTGGACTTTCAAGCTACTGCCCATTAGAATCTGTGCACTGTTTGAGGAGTAATACCTGAGAGAAAATCTGTGCTGGCCAAGTGGCACTATAAAATGGACTCGCAGAGAAAGTGCCCAGATGGCGAAGGAATTTACAGTGAAGACTCAAAGGGCAATCTCAGTTATTCTGTCAGGTAAACATAATAAAAGTCAATAGTGCCACTGCATGATTATGATTTATTTTCACTTTAAAGAATGTCTGTATGCTGATATTAGGGTTCTCAATTTATCCAAGTTTTGGTACTTTTACTCAAAGTTGTGAAATATTGCAAGGCATTATTAACAATCTCTGAATTTTACTGAAAAATGAACAGTAGAATAAAGTGATTGGTAAATCACTGACAAAACTTAATTTCTTTAGTGCACATGCATTTATGCTCTGCCCAAATTTGGTTGTCAAAAGCCAATCTCAGAGATATAACTTGATGGCACAAAAAAGTAGCCAGAGCCAATCACAAGTTCAAGTCTGATGTTAGTAGGTTCAGACAAACAGCCAACCTTAGGGAAGATCACTTCTTTTGAAGAAAGAATGTATTTCACACACACACACACACACACACACACACACACACACACACACTTTTCTTTGATTATATGCATATATGTAAACATCAGCTTTTTGAGGGGAGTTAGATGCATACTTTACATTCATCTTCTCTTTTACAATATTATAGTAACTATCCTATTGATTTCATAGTAGAAAATATTCAACTAAAATGATTTTTATGTAAAAAATTCAAGCTTTAATGCACATGCTATGGTTGCTAAGAATACATATTTCTGTCAGTGAACATCGCCCTTAGGAATATGGATCAGAAAACATGGATGGTCCAATTAGTAGTGGTCTGTGTGTGTCTAGAGGTGAACATGCCCTACAGATACAGGGCAGCTAGTTAGGATTTCCCACTTTGAGAATAAGATGGAACGGTTATTGCAAAATGCAAGCTCATTATCATATACAGATAAAGAGGTAACTGCTCCTGAAATGAGTTATAAAACCTTCATTTTACAAAATAGGAAAATAAACTATATTTATGATGACAGAAAATAGTTTGTTAGAATATCTCCTGAATACTTCTGAAGAGTTTTAAAGTGCTTTTGTGGAACTATCATTTGAAATGTTCAGTGCATTTACTATTAGCCTCATTTTCTGGGTAAAGAAACTCAGATCCAG
Organism: Ctenomys sociabilis; assembly: GCA_004027165.1. Lineage (NCBI taxonomy): Eukaryota > Metazoa > Chordata > Mammalia > Rodentia > Ctenomyidae > Ctenomys > Ctenomys sociabilis. The sequence goes on from PVKA01021732.1 coordinate 37,588, forward strand.
TGAGCCTAAGTAAATTGCCTTAAGAAAGGGCATACCTGGAACTCAAATTCACACTTCCCACTCAATCCAAAATTCTCTTCACTGACACAAGCCATCTCACAACACACAGGACTCTATTCCACCACTGTCTTCATTATGGGAAACAATTAGGATGGTGTGGACAAATGTTGCAATGGAAAATGGCAGAGACTTGGAGTGAGTCTTGGTTGCGGAGCACCTCTAGACAAGTTGCCTCAAGTTTTGTACCTCAGTTCCTTCACTGGGAAAATCAGAGATTTTGCTTATATCTTGTCTCAAGTTTTATGTTGAAAATGATAATTTATGACTAAATATTGCTAGTCTCCATTTCTTTTTTTCATATGATAATTTTATTTAGATATTGGATATTTATTATTAGAAATTGGATATTTATTAGAAATTGGATATTGGATATATATAGAATTTTTATTGAAGAACAAATAGCAATGAGATAGTTTCAAGACAAATTAACAGGACAGATTCAACAAATCAATACATGGAAAAATGTTTTTGTAAAGCTTTGGTGTCATATAAGGTGCATACATGATATACTTACAGGCATTATTATGGCAGATGTCTGTAATCAGTGAATGAAGAGAATACAGCTATATACCTATCTTATTTCT
>PVKA01021733.1:0-29695 GCA_004027165.1 Ctenomys sociabilis
CTTTCTTCTTTCTTTCTTTTGTATTTTAGGGAGACTGTGTGTGGTGGCGTGCGCCTGTAATTTCAGCTCTTGGGAGGCTATAAACAGGCTGATCACTACAAGTTGGATCTAGTGGTGAGACCCTGAACACCCTGTAGATCCTTCCCTAAAAATACAAAAAGAAGAAGAAGAAGAAGAAGAAGAAGAAGAAGAAGAAGAAGAAGAAGAAGGAGAAGGAGAAGGAGAAGGAGAAGGAGAAGGAGAAGGAGAAGGAGAAGGAGAAGGAGAAGGAGAAGGAGAAGGAGAAGGAGGAGAAGGAGAAGGAGAAGGAGAAGAAGGAGAAGAAGAAGAAGAAGAAGAAGAAGAAGAAGAAGGAGAAGGAGAAGAAGGAGGAGAAGGAGGAGAAGGAGAAGGAGGAGAAGGAGGAGAAGGAGGAGGAGAAGGAGGAGAAGAAGGAGAAGAAGAAGAAGAAGGAGAAGAAGGAGAAGGGGAAGAAGAGGAAGAAGAGGAAGAAGAAGGAGAAGGAGAAGGAGGAGGAGGAGGAGGAGGAGGAGGAGAAGAAGAAGAAGGAGAAGAGGCTGGGGAGATAGCTCAGTAGAATAAGTGCTTGCCTGGCAAGCATAAGGGACTGAGTTTAATCCCCAGATCCACCAAAAATAAAAATAAATAAATAATAAAAGTGGGGGCCTGGGGAGATAGCTCCATAGAATAAGTGCTTACCTGGCAAGTGGAAGGTCCTGAGTGAAATCCCTGGTACTGAAAAAAAAAAATCAATCCTTTATTTTAGGGAAGGATCTACAGGGTGTTCAGGGTCTCACTACTAGATCAGACTTGTAGTGATTCTCCTGTTTACAGCCTCCTAAGTGCTGGTATTACAGGAACATGCCACCACCCCCAGTCTCAATTGCCCTCTCAGTGTGCCCCAGGGGCAGGGCTGGCATAGCAGGCCTGGGGATTGAACCACTGGCCCCTGCACCTGCCTGCAGATGCTTTAATCCTCTGAGCTATTTGGCTGGCCCTGTCTTCCTGTTTTTTGAAAAATGCAACTTTTACCCATCTATTTTGTACAACTATCTCTTGGGAAATTTATAGGAGGTGATGGGGACAGAAAGTTTGCACTTTAACTCTAAGTGTGACAAATTTCTACATATTTTAAAAATTTTCTATGTGGCAAAACACTCCTTTTATGCCTTTATAATCATATTAACTATGTAGTATTTATATAGTAAGCTAGACATAGGCAAAACTTGTGGTAGAATGGATTGCCATCTCATAGTATTTCATTTTATATAAAACATTTGCGTAGAAGTAACGTATGAATACGAATTTCTAGAAAATATCCTCGGATGACAGAAATTAAGAGGTTCTCCTTGCTTTGTTCTACATTTACTGTGCTGATTTTACTCACCCCTTAGGACAGTAACGAACCTTTGTGTCATTTTACTTTACTCCTATCAACATTAAAACATTACATGGATTTACATTTTCCACTGCAGTTAAATACAGGTACTATCAACTTTCAGGGCTGCATTTTAAAAAAATGTGGTATTCTTCAATGTAGGTTCTGTAGCTTTTGTTTTATTATTTTTCGTTTTTTAAATTAATTTCATTGCAAAACAAATAGCAATGAGACAATTTCAAAACCAATTAGTAGGACAGTTTTAATAATAAATACATTGCATATTGTTGTCTTCATAGCGGTTATTCATAGTACAAGATGCAGACATGCTTTCTTGTCCAAACACTATTAGTACAAATATTTCTTCTCATTGAATTAAGGGAAAGTAGCTATATATCTATCTTAACTATTTTGTATATAGAGATACAAAATGGTCCTTCACTTGTATCCCCTTTTTTGTTTAGTTTTGTCAGAGATGGGTATTCCATTGGCATTTAAATACTGTAGGTGCATGAATTCAGCAAAATAATCCAATATATTCCACTAGCCCATAATAGTAGTGGGTTATCCACAGGACTGGCAATGTCAGAATGTAGCTTTTGTTTTAAACTCAACAATGTATATTAAAGATCCTTTCTATTAAAGATCCTTTGTACTCTCTATTAGTATATGTGCCTTGTAATTAATGGCTATGATTATCCTATAGACTGAATATATCAGTATTTGTTTACCTAGTCTTTTATTGATAGACCTTTTGCTTTTGCATTCAATGCTATAATGAATATCTTTGCGCATTTTACTGTATGTTTGTGTGTGAGCTTCTCCAGGAAAGAATATAAAGCAGTTGAATTTAATTTATACACTTTACACGTTTAATAAAAGCTATCAGATTCAGCTGCATAGATGTTGTGGTTTACACTAACACCGGATGTGCAATTCTTATTTCCTTGGTAATATGCAATACTATTGAGTTTTAAGTCACTATTTTGGTATGTTTATAAGGTTCCTCATTAAAATTAATCTTGTGTGTTTATATTTAGATGTTTATATCTTATCTCTTATAGTTAGGATTCTGGAACCCAAATTTAGCACAATAAAGTAAGCAATAGATACATAATTTCTAGCTAATTAGGCTGCATAGAACGTCTAGGTCAGACAGAATCTCTGACTTGGCATTCTGAGGGGAGACAGGGGAGATGCTGCCTAACTTATTTAAATGCATTTAGTGGATATGATTAAAGCGAGTTTACTTTTTCACACATTTATGTAACATCTACTACAGGCACAGCCTTCTGCGGGATGAAAAGATACCTCAGATGGGATTTACGCCTTTGTGTATTTCATAGTTTAATAATGAATGCTGATGGGCTACACACTAGGTGTGGTGTAAGAAATAATTAAGCCAAGGACAAGTGATGTGCAAGCCAGGCGCTTCAGAAACTTCAAGGAGGGAATCTGAAAGGGATCTCAGGGAGGATTTCATAGCACATCTTTGGGGGAAAATTTTAAAAACATACACATTCACAGGGCAGGAGGATGAAGAAAGCTATTCAAGGCTGAGAGAACAGATGTATTCAGAGGCTGGACATTCACTGAGCTAGAGTACATCTGCACATTAAGATTAGGACCTGGGGACTATTATAGGGATGGAGCCTTAGGGTTAGTGGCCTGGGGTGGACTTTTCTCTGTAGAACAGTTTCCCAGTGCGCAGGTCACCTGCGGGGGGTGGGGGTGGGGGGCGAGCCTGCTTTTATAGAGTACGCATTCCCAGCCTCATCCCAATGAAGTGCACCGAAATGTCCAGTGTGTGCAGCTTAGAGACCTTTGTGTTAAACAATTTTCCCAAGGTTTGCTTTTTAAAAAATATTTTAGTGTGAATTAAATTTAAAAATCACTCTTTTAAGCATCAGTAAGGAGTCTGGGTGTGGTGATGCATGTCTGTAATCCTAGTGCCAGGGAGGCTGAAAACAGGAAGATCACTAGAAGTCCGAGCTGCGTAGTGAGACCCTGTATCAAACACATATTTTTTTTAAAAGCATTAGTGAGCCTTTACAAAACCTTGATTTCTTCTAGGAAAGGAATAAGGAGATCTACCATTTAGGGAGCAGCTGTGGGTAGTTGCAGGGGCACGAAAGGGAAAAGACCTCCCGGTCGATGTGATGCCCTGGGACAGATCAGCCCTGGGACTGCTGTGTTGTGGGTCTGTGTGCTGGACACAGCAGAGAAGGTGAAGGGTAGCACTGCATTTAGGGCCATTTAAAATCAGTATTAGCTGTAATGCTCTTTGAAAGAGGCATAATTAGGAAAGTAAAAGTCAGGTTACCTCCCATTAGTGCACAAGAGAGTGAAGGGCAGTCCAACAGAAGCTACTTGGGAGACAGTCACATGTTAGGAACCTTGCTTTGATGATTCTGAAGAGGGCTGACCAGGGAGAAAGGCACCGAAACCAGTTCGGACTTCAAAGACCTATCACAGTGCTTATCTCTGTAGGGCAATGCCCTGTTTAATGTAGCACTAAAGAATGTTTTTAATCTAAATATGACTTGGTGATTCGCAGGTAAATTTGGATAGTTTTTTTGCATGTGGACCATCAACCATAAAACTGACTCTATATTATGCTTCAGTTAATAGTTTTGAAATTTTTCCCTATGTATTCATATTTTTATTTACATATTTTCATATATTTGCTTGCACATTCAATTATATTAAATACCTTGACCCTTTTTACTACTGGGATTGGGATCTCATTCCTTACTTAGATGTGAGACAATGTCAAGTGATTCCTTTCAAGTGATTCTATAATTTAGGTGGGTTTTTTTTTATAGTTTTTTTTTTTTTTTTTTTTCAGTGGAACCAGGGATTGAACTCACACCCTTGCGCTTGCCAGGGAAGTGCTTATTCTACTGAGCCATCTCCCAGTCTCCAATTTAGGTTTTTTAAAACCTAATTCAAAGTGGATCTCTTAAAACTTTGCACAAAATTTAAACGTCATAGAAAAGCATTTTAGCCGATAAAGAAATAGTTTTTGGTTGCCTGTAGGTGGTGGAGATAATGCAATCTGAGAAAGAGAGGGGAATCACATCCAGAGGATTTTAAAAAATTTGCCTGGAAAGCTGTTGTAGTTCAACTGACACGCAGCTCTCAGATTCTTTCTGCCCAGAGAAAGAGGTTTGAGTGGAATTTTCTCCAGTTCAATAAGCCACAGTGGCCGAAGAGCCCCCCCCTCAAGGTACTGTTCAATAAGGAAACAATCCTATGTGGGAGAAGATGCTCAAACATAATGACAGAGAGAGGGAGAGAGAGAGAGAGAGAGAGAGGGAGAGAGAGAGAGAGACAGAGAGACAGACAGAGAGACACAGAGAGAGAGAGAAACAGAGAGAGAGACAGAGAGACAGACAGAGAGACAGAGAGAGAGACAGAGAGAGAGAGAGAGAGACAGAGAGACAGAGAGACAGAGAGACAGAGAGAGACAGAGACAGAGAGAGAGAGAGACAGAGAGGCGCTGGACAGTGGGGATGTGCCTAGGAAGAATATCAGGGAGTAGACTTATATTAAAACAGGCCTAGGATGAAAAACAAGAACCTGAAGTTTAACATATGTGGTAGGCCTAGCAAGGCAGAGTGGCAGCTTATTTGTACACTTGGAACTGAGAGAGCAGATAGGATCGGTAGAAACAGTCTTGCAAAAGTTGTGTCATCGTCTCACCCAAAGGCTTCCAGGAGATTGTCAGACCTATGGTAAGGAGCCTGGCCTGCTTCATGGATAGGGTAGGATTGCAGTTTCCATGATTCCCATTCCAGAAAAATAATTTCAAGTCACATCAGTAAGAGGCTCAGGAAGGGTTTATTAGGCAGAAATTTTATTTTAACTTATTGACTTTTTAATTTTTTAAAGAGAGTACAAGGTAGTATTAAAACAAAAATTACAAATGATACAGAACTTCACAAAGCAAATAATACGAATTTCACAGTATTTGTTGCACTGCATAGTGCTGTCTTCAGATTACCACCAGATATATGCACGCAAAACTGGAAGAAGAAGAAAAAAGTAAAAATAAAAGAAAATAAGAAGAGAGAAAAAGGAAAAAGAATTGAAGAAAGAAGACAAAACAAATTAAGGATTAACTGCTCCTTTCTCAGACCAGCAGAAATCCACAATACAGTTGTCCAAGCCAACCTTCGGCAGGAATTTTAGCACACACTAAAAGAAGTGCGCTGCAGGCCCTCAAGAGACAAAGGTATAAAGTTTTCTGGAATGAGGGACATTTATACTTCTGTTAAAGGTGTGGAAATTGTGGGAGAAAGAGGCTCATGCCTCAGAAGGATACTGGCCCATTTTACAGGTGTGAGCCCTTTTTTTCCTTTTTTAAATAGGCAATTTAAACATTCTTTGGATTCTTTCAACTGGTCCCTTTATCTTAGGATCAGGTTTCTGCCTTTAGTTCTCCATTAAGCCAATTTATGGACTCTCAGTCTTCCTGAGGAATTTGGGGGTCTGACTGTCTGAAAGGCAAGAACCCTGACTGGAACCAAGGGAACATAGTTACTGCCTGGTGACTTCGCCTGGGTCATGGAAAGTTGCAGTCTTTCTAAAAAATTTTAGTTATAATTTCCATGTCTTCTTTTTACCAATCCTTTATTTCTTCTGTTCGACCTCAGCTGGAGGTGCTACAAGACCTTTCACTAGCAAATAGCTTCAAACAACATTCTCAACTAAGAAAGACACCTGAAGTACAAGCATCATGCTGACAGGTGTGCCGCCACAGATGACACGAATACTGGAGCAATATGTGAGGGTCACAAGGCTGTTGTTTTCAAAGCTCTGGCCCTGGCAACCTAGTGTTTGCTTTAGTACCTTTGTGCTTAAAAATAATTCTTGAGTCTTCTTTTAAATCCTTCTTTGATTATTCATATAGACATCGCACAAGTGAAATAGGATCTATAATTTGAAGGAATTAGAGGGCAGGTAGCTGCAGGAAATCTGCTGTAGGAAGTGATTTAATGATTCCACACATTGACTCTCTTCCTTCTGCGTCAGGTGACCAGCCTTGGGGCTAGCCCCTCTCAGAAGGACTGGCTTTTGATTGGATTCTAACAGGGAGGTCTAATTTTATTCTGATCAGTAAGGCTCAGCAGCTCTGCCTATCCTTTTAGAGATCTAATCTCAGTCACTGGACCAAAATCTCAAGTTGAGTAATCACAAACCATAACTCCTCCAAAATTTCACTTGGTTTCTTGCTCTTTGCCCCAGAAGATGGTATTACTTGCGATGTCACAAATTAGGGACTGGTTTCACCACCAAGCTGACTGCAGGAGCAAGCAGTGTGATGTGTTAGTCACATTTTCTTTGATGGAATAAAGCATCTGACGCTAGCAGTGTAAAGGACAAGAAGTTTATGTTGGCTCAAGATGTTTGAAATTTGTACTCATAGTCACCTAGCTCCTGAGACACCAGCATTATGGGAAAGGGTACAGCAAAGGAGAGCTGATCACGTTATGTCAGCCAGGTATAGACAGGGAAAATGTCCCCCGAGAGAGATCCTTCCACAGCCTTGCCCCCAGGGCCCACCATTCTAAACAGGACCTCCCTCCTAACGGCGCACCCAGGTACAAATGTATCAGTGGACTAATCCGTCAACCAGCTTTGCAAATTCATGACTTTGCAAATGCCTCATCTGGACATGGATATCTTAGACCTAAATCATAACACATGGTAAGTGTGCTTTGCACCTACCAGGTCTCATCAGGAACCAAGTGTAGAAACCACTTGCCTATTTGGGTGGATTGCAAAAAGGGAGTCTTTCATCCCTCCTTCCCCATTTCCTGCCTTTCAGTTGCATTTATCCTGAAGGATTCCATATGTAATAAATGGATTTCTATGAAGGGTGGCTCAGTTGAAATTTATTTTCAGTAGATATGGTGCTGGATCAAGGAAATCAAGCCAATATAATTAACCTCTAAACTTCTTAGGATAGGAATTCAGCATTTGCCAGCTTTTAAGGAGGTGTGTGAATGAAGTATGAATTTTGACGTGAGATTTCTTTGCTTTAGAATACTTGGTAGAAGGGCTGGTGAGATAGCTGAGCAGACCAAGCCCCTGCTTAGGCAAGTACAGGGACCGGGATTCAATCCCAGGCACCTTCACCCCTACCTCTGGGCACAATGAGCCTTCAACCACATCCAGGTATGGTGGCACACACCTGTAATCCCAGTGTTGGGGAGGCTGAAAACAGGAGGATCAGTATGAGTCCAAGCTGCATAGTGAGACCCTGTATCAAATACATTAAAAAAAAATGCTTGGTAGAATTTGAATTTCAAGAGGCTTATATGTATTTGTACCTTAATAACCTTACAAAGCTAAGTGTATGTCTCACTGACCTCTCTGGCAAAATGTATCCATGATGCAGTGTTCATGCCATACACACAGCTTTGTTTTAATTATAAAATAAGTATATTATAAAATACTTAGAAAATATACAAGTACCAGGAAAATTTAGTTCTATTTTATCCCCTGTTGGTATCTCGCTGCATTTCCTTCCTGTCACTTTTTCTTGGTAATCACTTTATCCAAGATGTGATTGCGCTATGTAGATTTATGTCTTGCTTTTTCACTTAAGTCCCTTGCTATTTTATCTGTTCTTCTTGGAAAACATTGTTTCTCATGATTGCATTGTATCCCATCATATGGAACCCTTTGCTTATTTCTCTTTGTAATTTAGATTAGTTACAGCTTCTCACTGTTATGTAAAAACTCCAGTAATTATTTTTCTACACGAAATTTTATAAGATTGTTTATTTTCTTAGACCAGAAGATTAAAAATTAATGTACTGGGTTAAAGATTATGGATGCTTCTAAAACTTTTAATGTTTATTAAAATGATTTCAAACACCATCCTTGAGAATTTTTAGATCACTGTTTTTTCACTGAAATGAGGATATTTTGGCTTCAGTAGTTTTGGAAGGTTTTATTCAAGACACTTTCAAATCCAAAGTTTGCTGAGTGTTTTCTGCATGCTTAATGGAAGCATGAATTACAAATAAAATCACATATATTATGCAATGTGATATTTATATGTAAATATATGTTTGTTGTAAAATGAATAGTCCAAATGAACTAATGCTTCCATTATCTTTCTTATTATCATTGTTTTGTGATCAGAATATTTAAGATCTACTTTCTTAACAGATTTCAAGTATACAGTGTAACTATGATCATCATACTGTACATTATGAACTTTTTCCCTTTTCTTTGGTTTGTATTTCACTGTGAAAGCCCGTGGACTCCTTGCCAAATTGCCTTTATTGTTATTATGAATCCACACAATTTTTTCTTTTTGTGGTACTGGGGATTGAACTTAGGACCCTGTGATTGCCAGGTAATTCTACTGAGTTATTTCTCTGGCCCCTACATACATTCTTTAAATAATATTAGTAATAATACTTTATCAGGTTTTTGTAAAATTATTTCTTTTTGATAAATTTTTCATTCTTATCAAGCCAATTTTCAAGGTTTTTTCCTTTTCCTTATAATTCCCCATATTGCTTTTTAAGTTTATAAAATCTAAAATATTGTTGTTTTCCTTAGGAAACTGTGTAAGAAATTACACTTTTATCAAGAAAGGAAAGGAGAGATTGTCTAGATGATCCTGCTCCTCCTGCCTTAAAAGAACTCGTGAGTCAGGTGTGGTGGCGCTCACCTAGAATCCCTACGCTTGGGAAGCTGAGACCAAGGATCATTGCAAGTTCAGGGCCAGCCTTGGTTACACAGTCAGTTCAAGACCAGCTTGAACTACACAGTAAGGTCTTGCTTAAAAAAACCAAAACCAACCAACCAACCAAACAAACAAACAAACAAAAAAACCCCAAACAAACAAAAAAACCAAAGCAAATGAATAAAAATGAAATCTATGTAAATCAAAGGCATTTGATGGCTAATTTGGGGAAAATATTTTTAGTCACTTCTGAAGTTTCTACCACTGGTTCACACCAGTGTTTTGTAGTATCAGAAATAAATGCACCATTTATGATAGGTAGAGGATATTTTCCCATGAGCACTATAGAAGAAATATCCGGTAAATCATAAGACATTGCTTGACAAAAGTTAAAACGTTGAAATAGCAATTTTTTAAATATCAGCTTGCTCTTGATTCAGTTTGCTGTGTCTGGGAAGATACCTCACCTCTTTGCTTTGTGTATTTAAATCCTCCTCTGTGCAGAAATCTAATACTCACATTATCTCTCTCGCTTATTTTCTGGGAAGACTAATCCTCCCCTCCCATTGCTTCTTGCAGATCTCTATGAAGCGAGGTGGAGCAGGAGCAGGGTGTGCTTGCACAACCACATCTCACAGGAAGTTTGATGTAAAGAGATTGTCTTCGCATTATTCCCTAGATTATTTTCAATGTCAGTTTAAAAGACTAATTAAAAAAATATTGAATGGAAGTATTATCTAAAAATGCCAAGGGCAGTTAGTTTGAGAAGAGCAATACTGTCATCCTAAATTGGGTAGAAACTTTTATGACTCAAATTCTTCATTTATTATACCCAGATGATGTGAACAGGTTGCTGTCTCTACTGCCCCTGCGGAAATAAGTCACCGAGTGCTTCCTTTGTAAGTTTGAACATCACACTGGGGCCCAGGGAGATAACTCAGTAGAATAAGTGCTTGCCTGGTGAGTGCAGGGTCCTGAGTACAATCTCTGGTACCACAAAAAAAAAAAAAAGAACATCATACCAGCTTTGCTTCCTCTGTAGCTTTTGACAGGTTCATGTGCTTAGAAAATCAACTGAAGGTTATCCAGATGAAAAGGTGAAGCACTCATTGCATAGATACTTAGGATAAAGTTGATCTATTGCCACAGTAGGGGGTTAATAGCAATAATTAATAAGATGGAAAATTAGTGCATGCAAGTTGAATGTGATTAAAATATGCCACATGTATTAAATAAAAATTATTACAGTAAAAGGCACATTGCCATTAATTCCCCCCCAAATACTCCCCTTCACTTTAAATACATCAATACACGTATCTTCTCATTCCTGCTACTTGCTGAAGCAGTTCTGGAAGTTCTCTTTCATGCAGGTGTTTAGCTGAGTTGTGGTTGCCTGGATGTCCTGAATTGACACAAAGCATTTCCCTTTCATTTTGCCTTTGGAGAAGAGCCAGAGTTTCATGGTGCCAGATCTGGTGAATGAGGTGGGACCGTTGATAACACACCAGAGAATGTATGAGCTTAGCTTTCCAGCATTCACCATATTTTTGATCACACCTTGTAAAAATACTGGGAGGACAGAGCAGGATGGCTTAATTTTCTACACCAACTACTGTGCATTAAAACTTCTGGATGTCTTATTTCTGGAAGTAGCCATGTAATATTTTCAGAACATGATTGCAGGTAAATGAAACTCAGACACGGGACCTACTGCAATATTCAAAGACAGCCAAATAATAAACAACTACATTTGTATGTGTGACCTTTTACAAATGAAGTAACTTTTAAATTGTAATCTCTTTCAGAGATTTTATTTTTTATAAATGAAAGTATCTTTTAAAAATTTTGAAGGATTTTGCCTCTTGGTAGAAAGGAGTGATTTAAACATAGTATAAAGATTTTTAAAAGTTTATATGTTAAATTTAAATACAGAATATCCATTCCTGGAATTTTTTAGGAGGGAGACATCTCAGGTTGTGTTTTAGCTAGCACTGCATTAGACATTCCTTTACTTTTGACTGTGGTCTGTTTCATTTTGTACTAGCATTCATCTAAAGATACAAAGCTGACCTGATAGATAGCTGTAGTTGCAATCACCTACTTGTGCTTGGGTTTGAAAGGATTTCTACTCTGAGGAGAGTGTGGGGAGAGGATGAAATGGTGGGGAGCAAAGCTGCTGAAGTCACTGATGTGTCTTGCAAGAGTGAGCAACTGGTCCTCAATTTCGGTTGGTAGACTGGGAATGGATTTTTGCTAAGGCTTGAGAAAAATTTTAATCATGCTCCCTTTGCTTGGTGGAAAACAAACGGGGAGAGGACAGTCATCATTTATACTTGGGATACAGTGCAGTGTGGGGGCAGACCTGGAAAATAACTGTTTAAAGGTCATAAGGACAAGAAACTAGAGTATCATACATTGAACACATTGTTTACCAAACATCTCTCTAGTGGAATCTGAAATTCTGGAAGAAAACAAGTGACATCTTCTCTGCAGTCATAGAACTATAGGCCAGAGAAATTCCTGGTATTAATCATGAGGTTAAGTATATAATAATGATAAATGCCTTGAGACTGAGGAAAGATTTGATTGAATCTTTAAAGAATCTTAGCATCAAAAGCAGAAGGATTTAGAAAAGCCAAGAAGTGATGGTTCACTTTATCTGTTAACTTAATTGGATCATGGACTACCTAGATATTTGGTCAAACATTATTCTGAATGTGTTTGTGAGTTTTGGGTTGAGAATGATACTTGAATCTATAGACTGAGTAAAGAAATTACCCCAGTAATGTGGCTGACCAATATCTGATCAGAAGAACAAAATAGCGTACTCTCTCTCAGGCAATGAAGAACTCCTTTTGCCTGACTGCTTGAGCTAGAAGATGAGTACTTTTTATTCTGATCCATAGACTGAAACTCCCACTCTTCCTGGGCCTTGAGGATGTTGACATTTGGTATGGACATACAGTGGGGACTCTACTTTGTCCTCCAGCAGAAGATCTTGAATATTTATATACACATACAGATTTATAAATATTTATTAATATATACACACTCTATCACAATTATACTTTTTATTTTTCTGAGGAACCCTGAAGATACACAAGTCATATAAACAAACCAAGCATGTACAGGAAACTTTTTTTGACCCACCAAGCCTTGGTTGAGTTTTTCTCTTCTCTTTTTCCAGTAATCATTGTGGGTTTAGGGGGTTAGTCTCTTAAAGCTTCAATCTCTTTCAAAATGCTAGCATTATAATTAAGGTATAAAAAGATAAGTAAACAGCTACACTCTTAATTCACTGATTAGAGATATCTGCTATAATAATGTCTGTAAATATAATATCATGTATGCACCTTGTGCAATACCAAAACATTATGAAAACAGTTTGCAATGTATTAATTTATCGAATATGTCCTGTTAATTTGTCTTGAAACTGTCTCATTGCTATTTGTTTTTCAATAAAATAAAATAAAAAGCTAGTATTATATTGTAGAGATCAATAGCCAATGAAGTGTATATTTGTGAGTTTAAGCATTCCAATACCATCAAGCCTAAGCAATTGTCTCTCCTTATGAAATGATTCCAGGCATGATATTTATGTATCAAAAATCTGCTATATTTTCAAGCTTATAGAGAAAGAATATATGATACTTTTCCAAATAAATGGAGAAGTTTGGCACCACTGAATCTGTTTAGGGTTGGTAGGGCCAGGACTGTCAGTCACTGTGCCTAGGTGGAGGCCCTGGTGTGGGGACCAAGGACATGGGCAGTGTGGACAGTAGGTGGATCACACAGAGGAGGACCAAGCAAGCCTGTAAATACAGTAAATATATTGAGAACAGTGGAAGCCTAAGTCCTCGCTACTACAGAAAGAACTAACCAATATACAACAAAGGAAAACTGAAAACATTCATGTATGAGCTCATGTATTTGGAGGCTTATACAGCAATATTTATTGAAACAAATATAAAATCATGCATAGATCAGAAAGAGACAGACAGAGATAGAGAGAGAGAAAAGAGAGATGCACAGAGAAAGACAGAGACCAAGACAGAGAGGGAGGGTGAGAGAGAGACAGACAGACCAACAAACAGAGAGACACATACAGAGAAATCAGCTGAAAAGGAGCATAAGCAATGATACCACAGTGGCAATGAGCACCCCTGTACAGGGCTCCTTAGAGAGACAGGTGATTTCAAGACTGGGGCATAAAAAGAACAAGATAATAATATTTTGTCCACTGAAGCCAGAACCTCCTGGCCTCTGAAGAGCCTTTCTTTACTTTTTTCTAGATCCTTGCAGCACCCAGACTTCTCCTTTGCAGCATCGCTAACTAATGGAGGAGGAGGAAGAGGAGGAGAGCTAAACTCCAGGAGGGCTGTCACTGTCTTGCTCTCTTCTTTATCCCCAGGAGGGAGAAGAGCCCCTCTGCTAGTTTGTTCTTAATAAAAAGGTCTTGAATGAATTAACTCTACCCAACTCTGCATATTTACCCATGGCCTCTTGTGTGTGATCTTCAGAAAAATCCAAAAGAAATAAGTAGATGAGGCAAAAGAACAAAAGGGTTATTTCACAGGAACCCTCATTAGCTACTTATTTAGGAAAACCTGGCATTGAAAAAAGGATTGGTAGACATAAATGAATGAATGCAAAAGAAAACCTCTCTATCATCAGTAGAATGTCAAATAAGAAATGTAAAAGGTGTAATGCAACTTTAAATGGCGAGTCACCATTTAAAAAACACAACAACTAATCAAGGCAAAAATCATCAATAGATTTTAAAATTATTCAGAAACATATACACAAATATGTAGAGAGTGATAAGTGAGAATGAGAATATAGATGTCATAATTGGGAAGCTGGGGAAAGTATAGGGGGTTTGTTTATAATGGCTTCACAACTTTTCTGTGAGTTTGAAATCATTTTAAAATAAAAATTTAAAAAATTGTCATCCTTAAAAATAAGGTTATTGACTTACCTGGTAGTTTCAAGAATATGTTTTAAAGATGCTTTCTGGAGCTTCTTTCCTCTGTCTGGTGTTATTGGGTCATACTTTAGAAACGAAACAATTTCCCAAAGAAATGAAGTTATTTAACATTACACTAATAATGTATTAAATATAACAGCCAGTGAACTGTAACATTGATTGCATATTAACACTCAGTTGCCAGAATAACGTAAGCTACATTTATGCGGTGGATGTGGTCAGAAGGATGAATCCTAAGGACAATCAGATAGTTGTTCAGAGTGAGTAGGAGCTCTCAGGCAGCCTACAAACAGCAACAGATGTGATTTCATAACTTAAGGAATAGTGACACCGCACAAAAACAACAGAAATAGGAAATTTGACATTTTCAACATAGAATTTAAAATCTTCTACTGAACCAGATCAAGTTTTCTGATGACAGTGACTTTAAAAATGGGAGGACAAAAATCACACACAAGAGGCCATAGGTAAACATGCAGAGCTGGGTAGAGTTAATTCACTCAAGACCTTTTTATTAAGAACAAACTAGCAGAGGGGCTCTTCTTCCTCCTGGGGATAAAGAAGAGAGCAAGACAGTGACAGCCCTCCTGGAGTTTAGCTCTCCTCCTCTTCCTCCTCCTCCATTAGTTAGCGATGCTGCAAAGGAGAAGTCTGGGAGCTGTGAGGATCTAGAAAAAAGTAAAGAAAGGCTCTTCAGAGGCCAGGAGATTCTGGCTTCCACAAAAAGGAAGATTAGGTATTGGTCTGATTGAAAGAGGAAGGAGCTTTGCTATGGGCAGAGGAAAGACTCCCACAGGGGAGAGATTGGTGACCTTGAAGAGCCAAAAGGTGAATATGTCTCATGCACAGTGAACTGCAGGGATAATGAAACAAAGTAGGCTGGATTAGGGGAACCTCATGAGGTCTTAAAAATATCAGAGAGTGTTGTAGGAGAGTAGAGAAACAAAGGTGGAAGGGTCCACAGTTAGAAACAGTTTCAGTGGTGCAGCCATTAGCTAAGATCGAGTTTGCTTGCAGTTAAAACAGGATGTAGAAATGCAATAGAGGTATCAGGTGTGAGGGATGACACTTGTGGGATGATGAAAAACAGGAACCAACTTAAGGAAGAATTTTGCCTTGAGTGTTGAAGACAGAACTCTTTGTGGAGCCTTGGAGGAAAAAAGGGTTTGGTTTTAAGACCAAGGTCACGAGTTCAATAGCAATAGTTCTTAAAGGGTTGAGAAATGAGAACGTATTCTCCAAAGGATAGTCACACACTGTACAAGAAGGTAGGAGGGAAGTAAATGGAAGGGAGTGAAGAGTGAGAAGGGCCCTACTGAAATGGAACAAAGTGGACAGCAATGTCAAAGGACAGGCAGACATAGTTAAATTCAACCTGTTGAACCTGAGAAGAGCTGGTACTGACGACTAGTGCTGAGAGGTGAGATGAAAGATTACCTCAATGTCACTGTTCAGGATGAACCATGTGGGGCAAAGGTAGGAGGAAGGCTTTCCTTAGATAATGCCCTGAAGAGATTTGACAGTGACATGAAAGTGGAAACAGGGCCAGCAACATAGCTCAGCAGACTAAAGTACCTGCTTAGGAAGAGCACAGTAGCTGAGGTTCGATCCCTGGCACGATGTGCCAGCCCCAACCCTGGGGTACAATGAGATGGCAACTGAGACTGGGCATGGTGGTGCATTCCTGTATTCTCAGTGCTTGGGAGGCTAAAAACAGGAGAATCACGATGAGCCCAATCTACATAGTGAGACATTGTAGACCCTGTCCTAAATACATAAAAAGAAAAATTGGAAACAACTACTCCTGTATAATAAGAAAAGAAAAAGAATTGTAAGCAGTGGCCCAGAGGACAAAAAATTTCTTCGGAGCTTGTCTGACAACAAGCTCAATAGCAAAAATGAGAGGAAGAAACACAGCTAAGACTCTATGCCTTTAACACGTACTCAGTAAACTCTCTCTAGGCTTGATATCCTCTAATATATAGAATGAGTGTAGGAGCTAAATATTGCAAAACTTCATTTGTACTTGGAAAAATAGAGCTAGAATGAATTTATCAAACATCAAACAATTAAGAAGTACAAGAGACATGATTTGATTAATTTTGAAATCCTTGTTTTTTTTCTTTTTAAACAATAATCACTTTGGGACTGGGGAGATGGCTCAGTAGAATAAGTGCTTGCCTGACAAGTGCAAAGACCTGAGTTCAATCCCTGTTTCTGCAAAAAAAAAAAATAAATAAAAATAAAATAAAATAAAGTTTACTAATAATCACTTTAATCCATTTCTGGCCTAGAGATACTTAGGAAGCTCAAGACAAACATCTTTGTGAACCCCAATCTCTACCAATATTCCAGATTCTTCTGGAGCACTATTAGAGTGGAAGAAGCTGCTTCTCTCCCCCAAACCTACTGTTATACTCTGGAGACTAAAGTCTATACATTAATCACCATTTTAGTTTTTCCTTCTAATCTCTCTAAGGCAGGAAAGATTCTTTGTCCAGGCAGCAATCTCCCTGCAGTCTGCATTCTTGCTGAGAGGAGATACTCCTG
The DNA here is from genome assembly GCA_004027165.1 of Ctenomys sociabilis. Taxonomy (NCBI): domain Eukaryota; kingdom Metazoa; phylum Chordata; class Mammalia; order Rodentia; family Ctenomyidae; genus Ctenomys; species Ctenomys sociabilis. The sequence continues at coordinate 16,627 of PVKA01021733.1, forward strand.
GCACCGGAACCCAAGTCTGGTAGAAGTGTCGTGTCACCCAGCTCTTTGTGAGGAGGGGGATGGTCTGCAGAGGAGGATCTTTCAGTGGCAACATGCAGGTGACAATAGCTTCCAAGGAGAATTATAATGGAAACTAAGGAGTCTAGAGCTTACACTGAACTGAACTGGTCACAGATCACAAATGGTTTTAGCTCTTTCCTTCTTTTTGGAAACCCAGCTTGCTGGATATATTCCAAGAATTCCAAGAATTAGTGTTTCATAGTCTCAGTTATTTCATTGTTAAAAACCATATCCCAAAGTATAGAATGGTAATTATGGGAGAGAGGATGGGTTTTACCAAGTTTAACTTAATTTAACATAGTGTCTTAAAAATCTCAAGTTTCAAACCAATTCCACTCATTGAGGATCGTGATTCACGTGTCTTCGCAACACACAGCTTCCTGTCACTACAGACAAAGGGCTTCAGAAGACTTATGAGGCTTCGTAGACTTCAAATAAGTCTTACAAAACAACGTGTTCCCATGTTAAGTGTAAATGAGTCAGAAACATGAGGATTAAATTTGCCTTAAAATACAGGGATGTTTGAAAAGGAAGGGAAAAACGCTGAGGGCAAAACGTGTTTTGGATCTTGGCAAACCCAAAACATTACAAAAAAATGGTTTGGTGTTTGATGAGCCCTAAACACAGAAGCTTGTGCATCTTTTGTTGTGATGAAGACAGTAGGTGGTTCTGTGTGAAAACCCAGAATCCCAGGGGCACCACCTGTGGACCCCTCACTACTGCCAAACCTGACTGATTTTCAGTTCACTCATTCATAAGCTTTTTCACTCACATGGTGGTTGGTGGTCTGCTCCACAAGAGTTCTCAGCAAAGACATAATGAGAGAATTCTGGAGAAGACGTCTGGGATTGGTAATACTTCATTAGTCTTATAAAATGCACTTCGGGGCATAACCACTGTACAATAAAACATTAACATAAATCACTAAAATGGAACCATGCCTTGTCAAGATAAATAAGAGGCGTGTGTTTTATGTGGCATTGTCCTTATTTCTTTAAATTGGTTTGTTCCCTTGCTAATTTGAAAAAATGAATAATCAGATACTCTGTGGTATAAATTAAAGCAGTGAGATTCCTTCATTCATAAACTTCCCATCAATATTCCTGATTTCTGTAGAAGTTTCTAAAGACACAGAGATGGAAACAGGGCCATGGCAGTACTAGAAAGTGGAAAAAGAGGGAAGATTTTTTTTCTGCAAGTGCTTTCTGAGGACACATGTAAGACAATTAAAGTGGCATTTTGCTCCTTCTGTCTTGCATCTCAGGCTGTGTGGAGACAGGGGCTCCTTTGCTTGCTTGTTCCTTTGGCTACATAAGAAATCTATGTTTGTGAAAATTTACATGTGTATGTTCTCTTGAGAATTTTACACCTATCACTTTAGTTTTATTTGTTTTTCCTTTGCTGTGCCAGGGACCGAACCCGAGAATTCATGAGTACTGGGCAAGTACTCTCCTACTGAGTTATACCTCCAGGATCCCCTATTTTGTACTTTTTAACAATTTTAAGGTGGAAGGCTTGGTAAATTGTTCAGGTTGGCCTTGATCTCATGATCGTCCTTCCTCAGCTTCTTGAGTAGCTGGAATTTCAGTGTGCACCTCTCTGCTGCAATTTTGGCACTTCCAATCAAATTGCTGATACATTTGAGAAAATTTTTGTAAGTGAATAGTGTAGGGCAGAGGTCAAAATTAATTCTTTTTCATGTGGGTATCTAGTTGCCCTAGCACAATTTTGTTAAAACTATTCTGTCTCCCATTGATTTATCTTGTTACCTTTGTTCAAAAGTAACTGGCCTTTGATTGATTGGGTTTAAACTTATGTTCCTAAGCAGAGCTTAACCTGTAACACTCACCACTAAATTTAGGTCTAGGTGTTCCTTTGCACATCCAAGGATCTTGATGAAGAATAAAAATATTGCTTATGATTGTGCCTCTGATTAAAGTCTTAGATGACAGTAAACCCCTTACATCCTGTGAACAAAGAGAGAAGGAGGAGAAGGAGGAGGAATAAGGAAGGGAAGGGGAAGAAGAAGAGAAGGAAGGGGAGGATGAGGAAGAATAAGAATAAAAATTTGGCTTTCTTCTTTCATAAGAAATAATACACTATAACACTCTATAAGGCCCAAGAAAATGATCAGACAGCTATAGAAGTAGTGTGATTTGGGACAGTAATTTAACATATGTGACTCTCTAGTTTACTTTCTGTGTCTATCCCTTAGTAGAGTTTCCACATAAAACTTCCTTTCCAGAATTTCTTAGGAAATGTACAATTTCCTCAGTTTTATACCCCATAAACATTCATTCAGGAAATTAAGAAGACGGGAAACACTATCATGAATCTTCTTTGAGAACAAAAGCATAATAACTGATGTAGAAACGTAAGCTTTAAGACACACCCCAATGCCACAATGAAGTGCAAGTAGGAACTGCTGGCACACAATGTAGAAGTTAAGGTAGATGCTTCTCGTATAGGACAGGACCAAGGCGGGTGAGGCGGGAGGAGAGCAGCCCCAATTTCATCCTGTTTGGTCCCATGAAGCATGGATGACTGACTGCTGAGTGCTGTAAAAATGTGTTGAGATTGAAGGAGATTATGTACTATGCTTTAGGTATAAAATATATGTCAGATTTTGGAGGATGGCATTAGAGATTCTAACAGCAGTACAGGGAAATGCTTACAAAATTATAAAACTTAAATGTTATGTGTACACTTCTGAGTCTTTTGCTAATATCTCAATAGCTGTTCAAGATATTACATAACAGATTAGTAACATGTCAGCTTCAAAATTTCACTAAATGTTACGCTTATGCTCTTTATAAAAAGAGCATGTTTCCTCTTGGTGAAAATCTTTGTTGATTATGTTCATAATTATCCTGTTGGTGTTATTTGGCCCATGCATACTTAATTGTTTCTTTGGCTTTGTATCCTCCAGACTTAAAACTGTATGCCAACTCAAGATGAATGTGCCTGGTGCCTATTGAGGACCTTTACATAGAAACTCTGCGGAGTATCTCTGACTGCTGATCAACAACTATGATGACCCCTTTCAGCCTGAAGAAGCCAGAGCTGTCATCTCCCATGATTCCCTCACAGCAGTTCTGGTTACTTCTTCAGAAGGGGGATTATTGTAGGCACCTGAGTTAGAAGTGTTATGAGCAGTCAGACAAGGAGAGGACCTCAAAGACCTCATGTGGAAGACAACATACCTTGTAACTGTGGGGGACAGACAAGCACTCCTACTATGGGCCAGACCTCAAGACAAAAGAGTAAACAAATGTAGCCACATAGTTCCCTAGGGATGGGCATGCAGGATTGATATTCTAAATACGCATCCAGTACTTTGAAAAAGCCAGGAAGATTCACTAACCCAACCCTTACAGGAAAAGCTCTTGTTCTATATTCATGTCTGCTTGCTGCTTACTGACTTCCCCATTTGATCCTCATTTAACCAATTTTACCTGAGCAATGGTGCTTGTAATCTTATTGGTTGGCCATAGTTTTGTCCCACCTCATTCCCATCTTGTGAGTTCTCATATTTGCCACCTGAGACCTGCTTCACTTTGTGGTTTTGCTGTATAAAAATCCCTAGAAAAGGCAGAGTCTTTGACAACCCACTCAGGTCCCCTTCTGTCCCTCTCTTAGACAGAAGCCTTCTTTCCCTCAAAAAGGAGGAGCTGCTCTTAAGGAAAAATACAACATATGTCATATTTTAAGACCTAGTTAAGAAATCAAAATTCTAACATACCTAAATAATGGATTACATATTGAAATGATAATATTTGGGTTATATTGGATTAAATAAAATATATTATCACAATTAATTTTCTCTACCTCTTTTCTTTTTTAAATGTGAAGCTTAACAACTTAAAATCCCATAGGTGATCAGCATCTGTGAGTGAGGTCATCTGTAAGTGTGGTAGACAAATTCTAAGAGGGCCCTGACTTTCCAAATCTCTGGTATAAATCCACCTTCCCTTGGTTATTCCACACAATATTTCTGCTGTGAAGGGACTTTGGAAATACTAGTAAAATACAAAAATACAAAACAAGACAAGACTAGAAAAAACCTCCAAGCACAAAATAGCAGCAAACACTCAAGTCAAACAGATAACAAACTAGTGAATACTGCCTTTTAAATAAAATACAGAATAATTAATCATTTCAAGAATTTTCAAGAATTCCTGGGAATTCTGATTTTGTTCCTAATTCTCAAATATTAGAATCTTTTGGGAAATTCAAAACATTGTTTATAGTGTTGCTATGAGAATTAAATTGCATTTATGAATGCAAATGACCTAGCCCATTATGTGGAAAGGGAACAACATATGGTAGTCTTCATTGATCTCTAGATTTCAGTACAGAAATAACAGGAACATCAAAGTAACTTTGATTATGAAGATTAAAACAAATTTAAATCTGAATTTATGCTCCTTCCCATCTTGCAAGATGGTAGGGGAATAAAACTGAGAAGCCAGACACTAAAAAGAAGAAACCTGAAGCCAAGAAGGCTTCTGCCAGTGGCACTGGTAAAAAGAGTAAGGTGAAGGCAACAAATGTCCAAGAAGGGGCAGCCCCACTCTAGCCGAAATCCTGTCCTGGTTAGAGAAATTGGTAGATACTCCCGATCCGCTATGTATTCCAGAAAGGCTTTGTACAAGAGAAAGTATACAGCTGCTAAGTCAAAGGTTGAGAAGAAAAAGGAGAAACTTCTTGCTATGATCACAAAACCAGTTGGTGGGGACAAGAATGGACGTATCCAGGTGGCTAAGCTTCAAAAAATGCCTACGTACTACCCTACTGAAGCTGTGCCCCAAAAGCCCTTGAGTTGTAGCAAGAAACCCTTCGAGTCAGCCTGTGAGGAAACTTCAAGATAGCATCACTCCCGGCACCATCTCAATCATCCTCACCGGGCGTCACAGAGGCAAGAGTGTGGTCTTCCTGGAGCAGCTGGCCAGTGGCTTGCTACTTGTTTCTTCAAAATGTTACAGGCCTCATTGTCACCACTGTAAATATTTGCTGTGATGAAAGCATGACCTGTCTTGATTTTAGCCACATTGACCAATTCTGGACATCAATCAACGGTGCCCATTCTAATCCAGAATGAGGCTTTGGCTTGCTACTTGTGACTGGGCCTCTTAGCCTTAATCGTGTTCCTCTGTGAAAAATACACCAGAAATTTGTCATTGCCTCTACAAAATTGATATCAGCAAAGTGAAAATCACCAAACACCTCACTGATGCTTACTTCAAGAAAAAGAAGCTGCAGAAACACAGACATCAGGAGGGTGAGATCTTCGATACCGAGAAAGAGAGAGACCAGATTTCAGAGCAGCACAAAGTGGATCAGAAAGCGGTGAACTCACAGATTTTAGCAAAAATCAAAGCTGTTCCTCAGCTCCGGGGATACCTGTATTCCGTTTTTGCTCTAACAAGTGGAATTTATCCTCATAATTTACTGTTCTAAATTTCTCACTAAGAACCTAATTAAATAACTGATACATTAAAAAATAAAAATAAAAAAATAAATCTGAATTCATGTACCATAGAGGAAGACAAAAATTTACTGGTTTGCAGAAATCCACAGGGTGTGTTTTGAAGGGAAGTCAATGACTTGAAGAAATTTTCATTTGTGCTATTTTTAGTTCTTGAAAAAATCTGTTATAAAAAATCACATCTTTTAAAAATATTTACTAATTTATTTGATACAGGGTCCCACTACACAGCTCGGGCTTATAGTGATATTCCTGTCTCAGCCTCCTCAGTGCTGCAGATGACAGACGTGTGCCATCACACCTGGTTTCAGGGCAGCACGGCACACCCATGGTTCCAGGGCCCACATGGCATGAGGTACCAGGAATCAAACTCAGGTCCTTGCACTTGCTAGGCAGGTGCTCAGACCACCAACCTATCTTCCCAGACCCACACATTTTTAAAAAAATGTGTATCACTTCTAATATCCTATCTATTCGTTTTTATATTCTCTTTGAAAGAAAAAAATAAAGGAACAAGGAAAAAAATTCAGGGTTTATAGAAAGGAAGAGATAATGTTTTAACTATTGGATCAATTTTACATGTTTATAGGGGTAGTCTGAGCAAAAATTTAATGATAACAATATGTAATATAATAATCATTATTCCTGTCTTGAAACTGTCACTTTTATTGTCCTATGGTGCTTTGTTTTTGTCTTTGTTATTGTTATTTTTTTTCTTTAAAATAAAAGAACCATCCTGGGCAACAAAGACAAGGCAGGAGGCATTACAATTCCTGAATTGAAATTGTACTACAAAGCTACTGTGATAAAATCAGCATGGTACGGGCAACAAAACAGACCTGAGGATCAGTGGAATAGATTAGAAGATGCACAGGTCTCTATGAACACATCTGATCTTCGACAAAGGGGCCAAACATGCTCACTGGAAGAAAGATAGCCTCTTTAACAAATGGTGCTGGAAAAACTGGCTCTCTACATGCTGAAAACTAAAACTTGACCCAGGTCTATCACCATGCACTAAGCTAAAGTCAAAATGGATTAAAGATCTAAACATTAACACAGAAATACTGAATCTCCTGGAAGAGAAAGTAGGAGGAACTCTTGAAGACATAGGGGTAGGCAAAGAATTCATGAATGAAAATCAAATCACACAGGTAATAGTTGAAAGAATTAACAAGTGGGACCAACTCTTATTGAGAAGTTTTTGCACATCAAAAGAAATTACTAACAACCCATGAATTTGGAAAAAAGTTTTAACTAATAAGCACTCAGACAAAGGTCTGCTCTCTAGAATTTATAAAGAGCTAAAAAACATTAGGTCCCTCAAATTTAAAGACCCAATCCAGAAATGGGCATCCAAGATGAACACACACTTCTCAGAGGACAATATTAAAGAAGTGAATAGATATATGAAAAAATGCTCCACATCACTAGCCATCTGTGAAATGAAAATTAAAACAACACTGAGATACCATCTCATGCCAGGAAGAATGGCTGTCACGAACAAATCATAATAGCAAATGTTGGAGAGGCTTTGGGAGAAAAGGACACTTTTCCACTGCTGGTGGGAATGTAGACTGATGCAACCATTATGGAAATCAGTGTGGAGACTCCTTAAGCTAGGACTGGAAATCCCATTCAAGCCAGCTATCCTCCTACTAACAATTTTCCCAGAGGAACTGAAAACATCATATCATAGTGATATACATGTACCTATGTTAGTAGCAGCACAATTTGTGATAAGCAAATCTTGGAACAACAAAGATGCCTGTCACTTGAGGAATGGATGAAAAAGATATTTTTATACAATGGAGCATTAGTCAGCTGTAAAGAATGATAAACTTGAAGCATTTATATTTAAGTGGATGCCACTTGAAGATATACTCATAAGTTGAACAAACTGGACCCATGTGTGTAAATATTGCATAGTTTCCCTAGTATAAAAACTCAAAAGAAGAAATGTAAATAGAAAGGTGTAACACAATTAAAAAGAAAGCGAGAACTTAAGGATTAAACAATAAAGAGAGGGCAAGGAGAAAAGCTAGGAAACATGACAGATGCAAAGCCATATATTTGTATGCAGAAGATGGTTAAGGCAATGATCCTGAGAATCTTCAGCAGGTTGTTGAAACTAGCAGTTAATTGGAAGGATTCTCACCCTGACTACCTATATATGTTAATACTTGTGAACTAAGCAACTGCACTGAAGATTGCAATGTGTAATAGTAGGGTCATGCTTGGAATGCCTGTCATTTTGGTCTTCTAAATATATACTGCTTGTCATGACATATCCATTATTGCTACATTGTCTTTCAAGTAAATGTTTGCTTAAAAAAAAAGGTGATAAATGAAAAAAAGAGACAAGAAAATGATGTCACAGGACTGTCCTGCTATAATGCTATACATGGCTAGATTTCTAAATTTCTGTGTAAAAATTAAAAATAAAATAAAAGAACCAGAATTATGTAGTAAATGTATTTGTTGAGTCTCAAACAAAGATGAAACAACAAAGCAAACAACCTTTCCCTGAATCCTCATCTATTTCCTTGCCTTATAGGAGTTCTAATTGGGTTTGAACAGTTTGATCTGATTTGATTTGCTTGTTACTAATAAATACTTTCTATATCACCTAACAAGACTACAATTTCTGTCAACTAACTATAGCAGCATTATCTTTCATCCCTTCACTCACAGGGGGGAGGATTTGAGCTCCAGTTAAGGTTAAAGAAACACAATGAAGTGATAAAATAAGATGTGATCCAGTGTTTTAATTTTCATTTTTATTGGAAACAGTTCTCTACTCCTTTCCATCTCGCAATGTTACCCTCTCAAATCTGCTTGAAATACAGGTTTTTCTGAAAAAGAGCTCTGAGTTGTGTTTTTTAACTTGGCACAGCCATTGCTGGGATCCTGTGTGTTCCTGTGACCTTCCCTCCTGTTTCCCACCCATTGGATTATGAAATACTTAATAATGTGGCAGAACAGTAAGGCACATTTCTTGGTGTGTCTTTAAATTTACATTATTTTATACATAGATGACACATAACTTGCCATTATCTAGTAACCCTAAATGTGTTCCCTATATGGGTTAATGATACACGATAAAAAACTAACTTGGCAATTAAGCCTCATTTTCTGTTAGGTCAGGTGTGTTAGTATGACTCACTCTCCTGTGCATTTTCTAGTATGAACCTTTCCCTTGTAGTCTACATCTCTGCTCTTTGGTCTCGGACTCTCCATCCTTCATTACTCTTCATAGCCTTAATACAAAAGCAAGCTTGATGAGAACATAAGCTGATAGAAGACATTCCAACATATTTCAACTTTGTTTTAAGAAATAACATAGCGGTCACATTTCATCAAATACGTTATGGGATTCAAGAACTGAAAAGATTGCTTTAGTAACTATTTTTTGAATTTTAAAATAGTGTCATTCCTGCTAACCCTGAACTATTCATTGATTGAAATTTCACTGTCTTTGGGGTTTTGGGCTCCAGTGATTCATTATTCTCTTCTATTATTGTGTTCTTAATGTGGAACACACAATTTGTGTTTTAGTAAGTGTTGGCAAGTTCCATGTGTGTGGTTTCTTCTGCTAACCCTTTACGCTAACAAAATGTACTTCCGTTCCTATTAATTCAGTCTTGAACTTATTTTAGGAGCAGCTGGGGGAGCCACATTTATCTTCACTGTTACACAACCAGCTAAGAATTAAGGAAATCATGCGGTCAGATGATTGCTGGAAGGACCTAGAGCATTAGAGATGGGAAAACTTTGAAAGGGTTGGTTTCCTTCAGAGAGGGCCTCTGAAGTTTGGCTCTTTCCCCAAAAGTTAATCAAATTAATAACCTGCCCATGGTGACACAGGATTTATCAGGAGGTTACTGCCTCATGAGGTTATCATCCTTTTGCATGTCATTATGTTTCCCAGTGAGGGCTCGGCCATGGGAGAGTTCCACCTAATAGTATTAATCAGTCACCCTGACCATCTGCTTCCACAGCCTCACCCCTTTTTCTCAGTCTTAGAAATGTTAGAGTTTTTGTATGAGCAAGAGAAGCAAATTAGGAGCAGGCAAGAGCTCACAGGGTCAAATCTTTGGTGCTACCATGCTAGTGGTCTAAATAAAAATAATAGTAATAAAATAATAATAAGATAATAATGAAGATTACTTCTCTGGAGAGGCCATCTAGGTATCTTTGAGAACAAAGAATTAGGCATAGTCTCTGGTGAATGGATTTTCTGAGCTTGTAGCTGGTGGCAATTTCAAAGAGATGTCTCTGTAAAGAGGGACACCTTGAAAACACTGGAGACAAAGTGTTACATGACCACAAATGTTTTGCTGGCTTGCTTTCTCTCTATCTTTCTCCTCAGGTAGGTCAGATGGCCAGCTGTGCAAAGGAAGCTCAAGAAGAAATGAACTACACTTATTGCTGTACTAGTTTTCAACATTATTTACAGCCTTCTGTTCCACTCATCTGACACAAGCCCAGAGTGCAAAGTGGCCAGGCATGACAGACTCAGTGAGTGGGGCTGCTGGACTTGTCCTCCCCTGTTCAGAGCTTTCTGTGTGGCTGTCATTGTCATCTAAAGCTAAAGACATTTTTTTTTTATTCTGAGAAGTGTGATTATCAGAAATCAAGGAGACTTAACATTTCAGTCTTAGAAATGATGTTATTGTTTTGTGGTTGGCTGCTTGGCTTTATTTCCAATCTATCTTGAGTCCTTCAAATGTGTAGCCTTTGGGGCCATGAAATTTCATGTCTGATTATTATAAAATTTGGTACATTTTGAAACAAAGAGAACAATAATTGCAACAGTAAAAGCATTGTCTCATTCTCCTTGCAATGACAATACCCCTCAGTAATTATATTTGCAGGAAGTAAAAAGTATTATCAACAGAATATGCCTTGCAAAAATTTATAATCCTCTCAATGGGCAAATCCCTTCCCCAGGATTAGTGGGGTGGTTTATGTCCTAGGAGTCAAATCCTATTGTCTGATTCAATCCTGAAATCCTTTATAACAGTGCCTATATTGATTTCAGACCCAGATTTGTTTAGGAATCCGAGGGTAGAATTTAGTCATGTGAGTAGAGCTCCTTAAGAAGGATTGTTTTCAATTTTGTTTTGTTTGAAATAGAGTTTATCTAACACTTAGCTCTAATTCTAAAACTCAAATTCTGGTGTTTCTCCACTGTAGAATTCTTTAATTTCTAGGTCATCTTTTCTTTGCCCCATTTCTAGGTGAACTCACACGTCCTGGACCCAGAGGAGCAGCCTCGCAGTTTGTTGCTGATGCTCTACACTTGCTGCAGCCTAGGTGTCTCCCTAACTCCCAATATTGGCCCTGGATTTAAGTACACTTTATCTCCCTACTATATTTTTAGAGTTTTAGGGAACTTGCCTTTCTGAACCCAATGTATTTCTAAACCTATGTCATCAACATTTGTTTTCTCAGAGGTCAGATGTCCCATGTTATGAGGCAGACAACCCGTGCTCTGCATTTCTATGGGAAGGTGAACATAACTGCTCAGAATGATGATTCCTAGAAAGAAGAGTCAGTAACAATCCTAAATTGATCTTTTGAATCATTCAATATTTACGTGATAAGCAGCACAGATTTAGTAACCTGTTCTATCACATATTAATGATTGAAAAATGATTAACTGTATATAGCACATACGGCAATACTTTACAGAGCAGAATGTTTATTTGCTTAGGGCGCACAATTTCCAACTTAGAGAAGGTAACTAAGCTTGCTATACTTGCCATACAAAATTTTACCTAAGAAGAAATGAATACATGCACAGGTATTCTAGAATATAATGTGTGCTGCATTAATTCATGCAGAGAACAGAGATGGTAGGAGATGAACCAAAACATGGTGACAGCATGAATGTCTAAGTTGAAGAGACTTTCAAAAAGAAAGTCAGTATCATTACAAAATAGGCATATTACACATGCAATTTTCATAGTATAACATTATTGAGTGCATATTGTGAGGTAAGCACTGTGCCAAAATATTTATAGGGATTGTGTCATTTAATTTTCAGACCAATCTTATCAAAGTAGTACTAAAATTATTACTTCATACCCAGAGAAAATGCAGTGTAGTTAATGAGAGATAACTTGCCTAAGCTTACGTCACTATTGACTCAGCCTGGACTTGGATTCATTTGTGCCAAATCCCAATCAGTACATCCCAACCCCCATCTTCTGTGCATTCTTTTAGTAAAGTCCCGCCCTCCAAGCCCATGTTTCCCAGAAATATAATCTACATATCCCTCTTTCTGCTCATCTGTCAGTTTCTAACAATCTCTTGGTGGAAAATCTAACAATGACTTCCTTGAATTCTTATCATCTGCCCTGAAATGCTATAAAGATAATATGTGAGCAGGAGTGTATATTGTTAGTAACAATGCAAGAACACAGAAAATGTTTCAGAAATGGTTTTCAATTTCTAGGGTAAGAAAGTTGTTCAGGGTGGGGGCTAGAAGCTCATTTTGTGCAATATTGGATAAACTGTTTCACATGGGTTATACTTCATTTTTCTCCAACTAAACTGGGCTCACTGGGTAGTTAAAAGAATCTGGCAGAGCAGTGCATATGAACCAGTGCCAGCCTTTCTTGAACACTAGCATTCAATAACCATTGTTCTATAATATTGCAGAGTGTAAGAATTATCACTTAAAATGTATGCTGTCCATTTCTTCTCAAAACTCTTGCTCCTTGCTCTCTGTCACATTTTTCCATTTGTCTTCCTGCCTCTGTAACAGTTCACTTCTCAAAGCTTCTGTATTAACCTCCCCTTTTCCAGTTTGCACATTGTTAAGACTTGATTCCTGGTCCTCTGCCCTTTGCCACCTGTGGTCCCTTATACTCCTTAAATATTCTTCTGGTAATAGTGCCTGGTGCTCCATCTCATACTGACCAAACCAGCTTCTATCCTGTAATTCCTAAATGTATACCTATTTCCCAACTATGTTTTTTAATCACAATTTTTCCCAGGCCAGACCAGCTACAGGGTGACAATCCCTTTCTCCATACTTGGCTCTTCCAAGCGTGTGATCCTTACATTTCCTATTGCAAGCCATTCAGGAAAGTGGGTCATTATGGGAACTTGTGCTTGGCTGTATCACAAATTCCTGCTATCTGATCTCAGTGGGATGCCTGAGATTAATTGGATATCCTTTTATTCATGCTGTCTAAGGCCTTATGAAATTCTGCATAGTAGGAGTGCTAAACTTTTCTGTATTCCTTAAGTTGCCCAAATAAATGTCCTTTTCCTTACACCTATCTATTCTTCACCATAAAAGTCAAGACATCATATCTGAGCTCCCACAGCCATTCTTTTCCAACTCATGATTACTGTGAGTTTTCATCCTCTTTCACCACCTCTGAAATCATTACCAATCATACCCCTTATTTCCTATGCATTTTCAATTTCTTCTCCTCCATTATCTTTTCTTTAATCACTTGGATTTATTATTTAACAGATATTTTTAAAAACCTGCTAGCATCT
>PVKA01021734.1:0-38205 GCA_004027165.1 Ctenomys sociabilis
GAAGGAGGAATACAGACTGGGGGGCTGAAATGACAGAAGTCTAGTCTCTCATCATTCTGTAGAAGTCTGAGACAAGGCACTGACAGGGTTGGTGTCTCCTAAAGTCCCTGTCCTGGCCTTGTAGAGGGCCTCTTCTCACATGTGTCTTAACATAGTCCCCTCTGCACTATGTCTAACTTCCCTCTTGTCATGAGGACACTGGTCATACTGGACAGACTAGGATGCACACTTATGACATTATTCTAAATCACATTTCTAAGACCACTACACATAAATACAGTCATAGAGGTACTGGGTTGGGGGATGGGGCTTCAACAGTGAGAACTATCTTCAGCGAAGGACATTAATTCAACCCATAATAGCTTGGCAAACCTGTCTATTTTGGTTGGACCTCTTCCAAAAAGTGAGATAACTTTGTTTGTTTGTTTGACATCACTAGGTACTGAACATAAGGAGCCCTGAGCTGTACCCCTCAACTCGTTTTAGTTTTTTAAATTTTAAGGTAGTCTCACTAAGTAGCCAAGGGCAACCTCAAACTAAATACTCCTGCCTCAGCCTTGGGAATACCTGGGAGAACAGGACTGGGCCACCACACCCAGCCTGAGGTTAAGTCCTGAAGAGACTAGCAAAGGAATTCTCTGCTCAGTTCCTCCACTTCCAGACTCCCCAGATCTGGCTCATGAGGGTGTAGCCAGCTCCTAGCCAGGGCTAACTTATTGTTAGACAGATTCTTCTAACACCAATTGCTATCCAAATGTAGAACCTGCGAGTAAGGAACTAAACCATGTCCTCTCAAATTCCTATGCTGAAGTTCCAGTGCCCAGGACTTCAGAACATGACTGGAGACAGGGTCCTTACAGAGATACCTGAGTTATAAGATGTTACCAGGATGGGCTCTAAGCGAATATAGCTGGTGTCATAGAAGTGGAAATCTGGACCCAGAGGTACATATGAAAGAAGATATAAAGACCGAGGGAAAAAACAGCTGAAGGGGTCAACCCTCTTGTAACTTCATTGTGTGTGTGTGTGTATGTGTGTGTGTGTGTATGTGTGTATGTTTGTGGGAGGGTATGTCTGTGTGTGTATGTTTGTGGGGGGGTATGTCTGTGTGTGTGTGTATGTGTGTGTATGTTTGTGTGGGTGTGTGTGTAGGTGTGTGGGTGTGTTGCTGGAGATCGAACCCACAGCTTTATGCATGCCACACAAGTGTTCTCCCACTGAGTGTCATCCCCACCCATCTTGGGCTTCTATCCTAGTCCTCTTTATGACAATCCCAACAAAGAATTCACTTTCTTTCACTTATTTAACAGTCATTCAATCAGTGTCTCTGGTATCCTGGCCCTGAAGTTAGGATGACAAATAACATAAACTTCCTACCCTTAAGAAGCTTGTGATCTTTTGAAGGAAACGACCACTTTGAAATATCTTTTGAGTTCACTGTAGTTGGCATTCCACTTCTTTGTAAGATGGAAAATATGTTTTTAGCTTCTATTTTAATTTCACTTGTTTTTATTTTATTTTTGTCTTGAGACAGTTTGGGCTGGCCTTGTGCTCACTTTTGTAGCCCCCAGGCTGGTCTCAAACTCACAGAGATCCTCCTGGCTCAGCCTCTGGAGTGCTGGGATTACAGGTGGGCGCCACCGTGCCGGGTTCCAGGGTCACATGGTGACCCGCATCTGGGGCTGAGATGGCTCACCAGGGCATCTGGGACCAGGACAGTAGCGCACACGACATGTGGGCCCAGGGATCAAACACTGGTCCTTGTGCTCAACAGGTAGATGCTTTCACTTCTGAACTATCTCTCCCACCCCTTGTTTTTGTTTTTTGAGATGGGGTCTCACTATGTACTTCAGGCTGGTCTTAAATTTACAATGATCCTCCTGCCTCAGCCTCCCAAGTGCTGAGATTACAGATGTCCACCACCACACCTGGCTATTTTAATTTTGTAGCAAAGCACCAACCTTCAGTGAGAAGGCTCATGCTTTGTAGAGTAAGGGGCAATGTTAATTTCCCTCACCTCTCCCACCCACCTGCCCAAGTCCTTCCTCTACTCAGGATCAGAGAGTTTTGAGGGAATGCAAATAAGATTTCGCCACAGCTCAGCCCACTCCCAACCTCCTCTGGCTAAAAGTATTTCAGAAATTTACCATTTTGCAAGGACAAATGAAGCTTCTTCAAATAGGACCTGCTCTGGTGCCTCCTTGGACCTCTACCACTCCAGAACCTTGGCTCTCCAGCTCCCCAAATCTTTCTTCTCTCCTTTCTCAGCCTGATTAATCTGCCACTCTCCAGCTCTCAGTTTATTCATCATATTTTCTAGAGAGATTTCCTTGCATATCCAGCACTACCTACAATGCACGCATCTCCTGTCACTGGGGAAAGTTTCTAACATTGTAAAATATTGTATGGCAACTCTGAGCCTGTGAAGGCATCTCTCTCTCTCTCTCTCTCTCTCTGCTATCCGTGTACGGGGAGCACATCCTTAGAGCTCAATAAGCATAAGTGGAGTCAATGAGTCCCCTCGAATTTTCAATTCCGGTACTGGCTCCCAGTCTCCAACTTGGGGAACAATATTTCAAAAAACAATAAGACATTAGTGAAGATAGGCAAGATCAGTACATGTTTGAGTATTATTGTGGAAACAAGTATTTTACAAAGTTGTTTATCATATTAAACAACTTCTGTGTGAAAATTAAATTTCTCCTATCACACTCTCTATGAGTAGTTTCTGAATGTCAATTTAATACTCTCATCTCTACACAATCTCTCCTTACACTTTCAGAGAGTTTGTAAATATTTCTAATCCCTTCATGTTTGTAAACAACCAGACACTAGTTGACTAGTAACAAATGACCAGGTTTCACTGGAGATTAAAGTTTTTCTAGAGCTTCTGTATTTGATTTAACTTAATTAAATATTGAATGTGTTTGAAGGAACTGCAAGGCAAATGTGCACGTTTCAGTGAGGACCATAATTGACCTTCCAAGTGTTTAACGGGTTGCACGGGCATAAAGAGGATTATGAGTCCAGGGGCCCAGCCCTGGAGGAGTCTGTAATCTAGCAGAGCAAGGAAGTAAAAACAAATACTGCAGCTCAGCAAGATAAGTGCTCCCAATGGACTGCACAAGACGCTGTCAACTTCATGCAACCAACAGGAACCATGACGTTTACACATCTGCCCCACTCCCACCTTGTAGTAAGTATTACAACGGAGAAGGAAATCTACTCAACAGATCACACTGAGTACCCACCCAGAGAATAGTCTGCCTGATACTAGTCCTTCCTGACTTTTAAGAAAAAAATAAGTGAACATGTTTCCTTATGTTGTCAACTTCGGAGAAACGGTCACTTCCTTTGCTCTTGTCATGACCTTGACTTTGTCCCTCTTCTGCTTGCCAGGTTCCTCCACACCCCCTAGTGTGTAACTCTTCTTTCGCTTTATGGTTGATTTTTTTTTTTTTTTTTTTTTTAGTTCTTTGAGACAGAGTCTTGCTGTGCAGCCCAGGCTTTAGATGGAGGTGATGCCCCTGCCTAAGCCTCCCAAATGCTGGGATTACAGGTATGCACCACCATACTTGGCTACAGTGGATCTTTTGGCACTGAGTTCGCCAAAGGAAGATGAATTAACATTCCCTAAATCTTCTGACTTTGGAGAGCTCCCTTCCTAATTTCTGGTTTTCTTAAGAATACAAACTAGTTAATTTGGGGTAGTTGGGCATGGTAGCACCGGCCTTTACTTCCTGCACTCTGGGAGGCTGGACAGGAGGATCACAAGTTTGAACCCAGCCTGGGCAATTTAGTAGCTTCTTGAGACCCTGTTTCAAAGTTTAAAAATAAAAGGGAAGGGGTATAGATCAGCGCAAAGGTCCTAGGTTCAATCCTAGCACTACAAAGAAAGAAAATCAGAGTTTGCAATAATCAGGGAATTCAGACTCCTAACATGTAGCCTCAAAATTTTGCTTAGATTTAGAGGGATATAAAATGCAGTTATCAAAACAAAGTAGAAATCAAGAAAGAAAACAATACTGAGTGCAAATGCTCTTACAGCTACAAGTGCAATGCATTAGTAACATCTTCTCTTCTGACTCCATTGAGTAAAACTGTCCTGTTGAATCAAAACAGTTTCTGTTAGTATGTGTATGTGTCTCTGTGTGTGTGGTGCTGAGGATTAAACCCGGAGCCTTGGTCTTTTCATTTTTAATTTTGAGAAAAAAGATCTTGTAAAGTTAGCCAGGCTGGGCTTGAACTTTTGATCCTCCTGCCTGAGTCTCCCAGAGTGCTGGCATTACAAGCATATCCCACCATGTCTGTCTTATATTTTTAATTCATCAGGTCCAATAAAGTTCTAAAAAAACTAAGAGTAATGCTTATATAAAATATCTGCAAAAACCCTACAAAAAATAAAATATCTGCACTCATCATGTACATAACTAGAATTCCTAGTCATCTTTTTTTTCATCTTATTTAATAGACATCTCTTCAAAGAGTAAAGGAAGCTGCCCAGGTGATCCGCAGGTAAGCAGCACTTCTTTCCTTACTAGTTTTCTATCTCCTTGGACCCTACTAATGACTTCTTGACCTCTTCTATGCAGACTATATGATAATTCAAATGATTATTCATTCAGTTCATCATTCACTCACTAATATGTACTGAGTACCTTCTGTATGCCAGACGCTGCCCTAGACCCTGGGGAAACATCAGGGAACACAGCAGGTATAGTGCCTGCCCTCATGGGGTATAGGTTAAAATGACCAATACAGACCATAAACATGAGAGTGAGTCATAAATATCTAATATCATGTAGGATTGAGTGTTGAGAAGAAGCCGAGGAAAGAGTTGGAGCTGGCAAGAGAATGCTGTGAACAGGATGAATAAGGGAGTCTCTCTGAGAAAACCACATTTAAACAGAGACCTAAGGAAGGAAGAGACAGAGCCATTAAACATCCTGGGGAGGAAGAGCAAACACAGGGTACGGAGACAGAAGCCAGTACAAGACTCCAGCGTCTGGAAACTTTCTTTTCTATTTTAATGAAAACAAAAGCAACACATTCTAACTTCGTCTCGGAGGACATCAGCCACTTCTCTGCTCTGCATTTGCTTCATAAGCATTCGAGGGCTCAGTATGGATTTGTTCATCTGAAAAGATTACTATCTCCTCTTTACTATCTTCTAGCAAATCATATGCATAGGTGGGGGGGGGGGTTGAGGCAAGTTCAGGCCAATCAGAAGGAACAGAATTTGCTGGGTAACAAGACCCCTTAAAAAGACAAAGTCCCTTGGCCTAGGATTTTTTGCCACTGTCTTCCTGCCCTGAACACAGACCTGACATCAGAGCAGGAGCATTTACCTTACAACCTCCTGGTGACAGGCCCGGGGACAAGAGTCACATGTAGAAGATTCTAGCTGCATGCTAGAAGCAGCCAAGGACTGGTAGTGTCCCTGTGGGTTGTGTTCATCCTAGGACTAGCAGGCCAGAGACATAGCTCTGCACAGAACAAAAGCCAAAAGATACTCTTGATGCTGCTAAGCCAGTTCCTTGTGTGTCCTGTCACTCTTGGCAAAGCGGGACACTGTTGGATGCATAATTATACAGAGAAATACTCATCCAAGTTTGAATATTAATTTATTTATTAACAAAATGGGGGCGAGGCGGGGAGATAGGTCAGTAGAATAAGTGCTTGCCAGGCAAGCACGAGGGCCTGAGTTCAATCCCTGATTCTTCCAAAAACAAACAAACAAACTCAGAGCTTATTAAAAAATATTAACACCTGAAAGTAAATTCACATGTCACACTTCAGAAGGGGGGAGGTCTAGCTCTTGCTCTCCCATTTGCATGAGGTCCCATGAGGGGACTGTCATTTGTGTTGGAAACAGAGGACTTTAGGTCCTGAGAATAGCTCTGACACAGACTCTCTGGCACCAGTTTTTATGCCTGCAGGTGACAATAATTCAGGTCCAGTTCCTGTATTATTTTTTAGGGGTCTAAGTGTAGCTCTGTGGCATAATACAATTTAAGTATTCTAAAATTGTTTTCATATTCGATGGTGCTGAGAACATTTCTGTCAGGTGCAATTTTTATTTTTTTATTTTGTAGCCAGCTCAGCCTGCCCTGGGGGCAGGGCTAGGGCAGCACGTGGTGTCAGGGATCCAACAGCATTCCCTGCACGTTTGCCTGAGCAGGCACTTCAGACCACTGAGCTGTCTTGCAGGCCCCAAAGAGCATTAGGTTTTTTTTTTTCCTGGTACTGGGAACTGAACTTAGGAACATGTGTTTGCCAGGTGGGTGCCTAAGCCACTGAGCTATCTCCCAGCCCCTTTTTTTTTTTTTTTTTTTTGAGCCAGGATCCTACTATGTAGTCTAGGCTGGCCTCAAACTCATTGCAGTACTCTGGGCTCAGCCTCCTGATTATAGATGTGCATCATCATGCCCAACTTTTGTCAGGTATAATTCCTATAGTTGTCTTTGCACAACTATGTATGTGAAGGTTAGGAATTAGAGCTATTCCTGTTCGCACATGTGGATGAGATGAAAGGCTCGTAGTAAATGACAGGTTGATACTTTGAGAAAATTCCAGGGAATGTCCTAGAAAATTCCTGGGAATTTTAGATTTTATTTACTCAACACTTAATGACTTGAGCCCACCTAATGTTCCATTGTTGTGTACTTAGAGAATTAAACCTGAGTTCATTTATAATTTAACTACTAAGTTCATTTGCTGAGCTGGGAATGGAGGTACACACTTGTAATCTCTGCACTCAAGAGGCTAAACCGAGAGGATTGCCACGAATTCAAGGTCAGCCTGGACTACATAGTGAGTTCAAGGCCAGCCTGAGCTACATATCAAGACCCTATCTCAAACTCCCACCACCAGAGAGAGTAACAGGAAACAAGGAGACAGTTATTTCACAAATGTGAAGGGGATGAAGAGATAGACAGAGGGTGGGGGGAATGAGAGAGTGGTAAAAAGACTTACGATGTGTTCTGCCCATGATGAATGTAATCATTATGAATATTATTTCTTTTATTATTCATAGTTATCAAGATTCCCTGATTTATTTTATTTTTTTAATTCCTATCAACGGTCTAGTGATGTAAGTATGTGACTTTTGAGTCTAGAACCTTCACTTGCCAGGCAGGTGCTTATTCTACTGAGCTATATCCCCAGCCCTGAATGTAATCATTATGTACTGCAAGCATGTACTAATAAAAATAAAATTTTAAATTAAAAAAGGCACAAAGCTACTTGGAATTCCTGGTTAAGAGTAACAGAAAACTTAATTACGCATATCCAAGAAAAGGAATTTTTTTAAAAAATTTTTGATAGTACTGAGGATTAAAACCGGATAGTACTGAGCTATATCCCCAGCTCCACCCCCATTTTTTTCACTTTTCTCTTTATTATTTTTTTTTAATTTTTAAGGAGAATAAAAAAATAGCAATATAAAAGAAAAAATTAGAAATGATAACGAATTTTGCTAAATAAAATGATACGAATTCAACAGTGTCTGTTGTATTACATAGTGTTGTCTTCAAATTAGCTCTTCAGATTGCCAGTTAGCCCAGCCTTTTTTATTTTATTTTGAGGTAGGGTCTTGCTAGATTTTCCAGTTTCACCTGGAACTTGTGATTTTTCTGCCCCAGCCTAATGAGTAGCTGAGATTCCAAGTGTGTCCCAGCATGCCCTGCAGAAAAGAGAATTCTTTTGTTCCCTCAAGAGAAAGATTCAGAGGGATGACAAACTATATCCGCACACTGTCACCTAAATCCAGCCCTCCCTTCCTCTTACCCTTCCTCTCACCTCTTGGTTTTTTCTACCAGTTTACTTCATTTTTTCAAAGATCTTCCCAAGTGAGGTCTCTTGGTAACACCAGCTGACATCCTAATAGGTAGGAGTCCATCTCTCAGTCTAAATCATTAAAAAAAAAATAATAAATATACTTCAGAACTGAGTCTCTGTGGAAGAGATGATAAAAAAATTCCAAACACCTCCTATCTGGACCTGTCGGGGTCACAAACCTAAACTCGGGGCTATCGTTTGCATCAAGTCACCATACCTCAGGGACCAAGACCGGGGAGCGAACAGATCTGAGGTAAATATTGGTTCTGCTACTAGAGAAGGGGAAAAGAAGGCTGAGTAACTAAAATCAGAACTGTCTGTGGTGGGCTCAGATAGCAGTTTGTATAGCCAGCATTTCTCTAATATAGTTCTGTATTGTGGTGGTGGTGTTTTGTTTTAGCTTGGTTTTTGTCCTTTTTGAGACAGGGTTTCACTCTGCAGTTTAGGCTCAAGGCCTTGAACTTATAGCATTCCTCAGCCTTCTGAGTGCTGGGTGCACCAGCACGCCCAGCTGGTCCATCCTCCCATTCTGCATTAAATTGTATATTCCTTGAAAGAAAGAAATAGGATTGAGTATGGCCTTCTCTTCCCTCACAATTCTTTGCTTTCCCGACACCTAGTATTTTGTTACCTCTTTTTTTTTTTTTTTTTTTTTTTTTTGGTGGTACCAGGGATTGAACTCAGGACCTTGTGCTTCCCAGGCAAGTTCTTATTCTACTGAGTTATCTCCCCGACCCCGTTACTTCTCTTTGAACATTTCTTAAATGAACAGTAGTTGCTACCAACAAGAATTATTTAAGCTCTTGCAGCAAGTAACTTTCAGATGGTCCTATTAAGGGGCTTGTTTATTTCCAATTCATACCACCTCTAAAACCTTTGGTGCTCTTTGAGGCAGACTCAGTATCTTAAATGTGATCTAAAACTGATTTAACATTTCTAAGTTACAGGGTTTGTCTTTGCATGACTGTAGGCAGTTAGCACCAAACCAAACAGAATGGAATTAGATACACCCATTTCTGCACTTAGTGACAGAAAATAGACAAGGTCAAGAAAAATAATCATTAAAATTAGGAAAATATTCAGGTACAGTGGTACATGGATATAATCCCAAAGCTCTGGGAAGCGGAGGGAGGAGGGCCACAAGTTTGACCTTGGCCCAGGCAATCTAGTAAGACAAAAAAAAAAGCATTAGGGGTGTAGCTCAGTGCAAACGCCCAGGGCTGAATCCTCAATACTAATATATACGTACATAAATATATATATACATAAAATTATGAAATAATTTACATGTTATTTATGATAAACATGTGCACCAAAAAAAAAAAAAATCTACCACCTTAATTCTTTTTAAGTGTGTAGGACAGTAATGTCAATTATATGCGCATTGTTATGTAACAGACCTCTAGAACTTTTTCATCTTATAAAACTGATATTCTTTTTTATTTTTTGTTAGTATTATTATTTTGAGACAGGGTCTTCCTAGACTGGCCTTGAACTCATTATGTAGCCTCATTGTGTAGCCCAGGCTGGTCTCAAACTTACAGCAATCCTACTACCTCAGTCTCCTGAGTACTGGGATTTTGGTTGTGTGCCACTATGCCTGGCCACAAAACTGATATTCTGGAGCTAGGGATATAGCTCAGTGGCATAAGTGCCTGACTGGCAAGGGGAAGGCCCCAAGTGTGATCCCCGGTACCACAAAAGAAAAAAAAAAAAAAAAAAAAAAAAAAAAAAAAAAAAAAAAAATATATATATATATATATATATATATATATATATATATTCTGTACCAACTAAACAACTCTCCTCTTTCCCTTCTCCTGGCCCCTAGAAACCACCATTCAGCGTTACCTTGTAAGAGTTTGACCACTCTAGATACATTATATGAGTGGAATAATGAAATTTTTGTCTTTTTGTGACTGGCCTACTTACCCAACATGATGTCCTCAGGGTTAATCTGTGTTGTAACACACATCAGAATTTCCTTCCCTTTTGTGGCCAGTATTCCTGTGTACGTAGAGACCACATTTTCTTTATCTAGTCAACCATCAGTGGACAGTTAGGTCATTTCCACAGCTTGACTATTGTAAGTCATGTTCTAATGAACATAGGTTGTGCAAAAATCTTGTATTCAGTTCTTCTAGGTATGTCCCAATAGTGAGATTGCCGGATCATGTAGTAATTCTACTTTTTTTTTGGTACCAGAGATCGAACTCAGGACCTTGTACTTGCCAGGCAGGTGCTTATGCTGCTGAGCTATCTCCCCAGCCCTAGTAATTCTACTTTTAATTTTTAAAAGGCCCCTCCATGCTATTTTTCCATAGTGGCTGCATTATTTTAGCTTCCCACCAACAGGGCACAAGAGTTCCAATCTCTTCACATCCCCACCAATACCTTGCTCTTCTAAAGCTGCCATCCTAATGGGCACGAGGTGACTTCTCATTGAAGCTTTAATTTGCATTCCCTCGATGACTGCTGATACTGTGCAATCTTCTAAAGAGCATTTCTCTATCTTCATTGCAGAGTATCTATTCAAGGCCTTTGCCCATTGTTATGAGTTAGATTTAGACCATCCCCCAAAGACCTTGTGTGCATATTCGATGTTTGGATCATGGGGGAGCTGTATTGGATGTGCTACCTGTGCTGCTGGGAGGTGGGGACTGGTGGAGGCGGGGCCTGGGGGCGTGGCCTGGGGGCAGTCTCTCTCCTGAGCTCCTCCCTTCACTCTCTGCTTCCTGGCTGCCATTATGTGGGCTGCTCTCCTTCACATGGCCCTTCCACTGTGCAGTTTTTGGGTTGGAGCTGACCAGCCATAGACTGAAGTTCTGAACCAACATAAATGTCCCCTTCTGTGAGCTGTGAGTGTTGGGTATTTTGTCCCAGCAGTGGGGAAAGTGACTAAAACACTTATTTCTTAATGGAGTTATAATGTTTGTGGTTAAGTTGTAGAAGTTCCCTATATATTCTGGATATTAGCCCCTGATCAGATAAATGGTTTGCAAATACTTTCTCTCTTCTGCAGGTTGCCTTTTCACTGTGTAGATTGCTTCCTTTGCTGTATATGGTTCTTTGGTTTGATATAATCCCATTTGTCTATTTTTGTTTTTGGTACCTTTTCTTTTGGTGTCATCATATCTCAGAAATTATCAAATTTAATGCCATAAAGCTTTCCTTCTATGTTTTCTTCTAAACGTTTTAGAGTTCCAGTTCTCACATTTAAGTTTTATTCTGCTCTGAGTTATTTTTTGCTATGGTGTATTGTCAGATTTCAACTTCATCTTTTTGCGTGTACATTTTCAGTTCACTCTATGCTATTTTCTTAAAGTTATCCTTTCCTCCTTGTGTGGCCTGAGCAGCATGTGGACGATCATTTGGCCATATGCACAAGGCTTTCTATTCTGCTCAGTTTGGCTGTGTGTCTTCCTGCCAGTATCACACCATTTGAGTGTTACAACTTTGTGATACGTTTTGGAATCAAGAAGCATGAAACTTCAGCTTTGTGTTTCTTTCTGAAGATTGTCTCGGATATTCAGGGTCTTTTGAGGTTTCATATGAGTTTTGGGGTATTTTTCTTTCTATTCCTAAAAAATTACTATTGAGATTTTGATAGAGATTATATTGAATCTGCAGATCTCTTTGGTTAAGTGCACATAGCAAGTCTTTCAATCTATGTACATTGGAAATCTTTCTGCTTGTCTGTGTCTTTAACTTCTTCCAATAATATTTCATAATTTCAGTGTTTATTTAAGTCTTTTACCTCCTCAGTTAAGTTTATTCCTAAGTATTTCATTCTAAATAATGTTATCTTAAATGGAATTAGTCTCTTAATTTCTCTTTATGATTGTTCTTAGTGATATAGAGAAATGTAATTGATTTTTAATTTTTTTTTATTTTTTGCGGAACCCGGGATTGGACTCAGGCCCTTGCACTTGCCAGGGAAGCACTTATTCCACTGGCCATCTCCCTGTAATTGATTTTTGTATGCTTTTAATTTATTATTTCTAATAGTTTTTGACAGTGTCTCCATGGATTTGTATTTATAAGATCGTGGCATCTGCACACAAGATCAATTTAATCTTTTCTTTTCCAACTTAGACTCTTTATTTCTTTCCAGTACCGTGTTGAATAGAAGTGCTAAAACTGGGCACCCTTGCTGTGTTCTTGATCTTAGACAACATTATAATATGAAAATGTTAGCTGCCAGCTTTTCTTATACGACCTTTGTTATGTGAAAGTAATTTCCTTTCAGTCCTTATTTGTTGAATGCTTCTGTAATGAAAGGGTGTGGAATGTTGTCAAGTGCTTTTTATGAAATGATCATGTAGGGCTTTTCCCCTTTCTTCTGCTAATATATGTATTACATTGTTTCATTTTTTTGTTGTTGTTGTTTAAATCACCCTTACATTCCAGGAATAAGTCCAAGTTGTCATGGTTATGATCCTTTTCATGTGCATTAGGCTTCACTTGCTAGTATTTTTTGAGGATTTTTAGAAGAATATTTGTCAAGGATGTTAATTTTGAAGTTTCTTACACCTTTATTAGCTTTGGTAACACAGCAAGGCTGACTTCATAAGTGTTTTGAAAGTCTCCCTTTTTTTTTTTTTTTAGAAAAGATTAAAAAGAATTGGTATTCATTCTTAGATGCATGGTAGACTCCTCTGGTAAAGTCATTAGGTCCTGAGCTTTCCTTTGCTAAAAATGTTTGATTACTGATTCCAACTTCTTACTCGTTGGTTTGTTCAGAACTTATTTGGTCATGATAAATTATAGCTTTTATAATCTATATTAGTTTTGATAAACTACATTTTTTAGGAACTTATTTCTTCCAGATTGGCTGATTTATTGGCATATATCTTTATCTATCTATCATCTCTCTATCTATCTATCTATCTATCTATCTATCTATCTATCTATCAAGGATTGAACTCAGGATCCTGCATTTGCCAGGCAGGTGCTTATTCTACTGAGCTATCTCCTTGGCCTATAATTGTTCATAGTAGCATGTTGCAATCCTTTTTATTTTCATGGCATCACTTGCTTGTCTCTTCTTTATTTCTGATTTCTGCTATTTGATTTCTTCTTTCTTCCTTCTTTGTTTAGTGAGGGATTTACTTTGTTTTTCTGTTTGTTCTGTTTTTGAGACAGAATCTCACTGTGTAGTTCAAGCAGGCTATGTAGCCCAGGATGGCCTGGAACTCATGGCAATCCTCCTACCTCAGCCTCCCAAGTGCTGGGATTGTGGATGTGCCCCACAATGCTCTGCTAAAGGTTTTCAAATTTTGATTTGTTTTCAAGAATCAATCTGATTCTACTAATTTTTTTCTATTATTTCTACTCTTCACTTTTGTTCTAATATTTTTTTTATTTCCTTCCTTTCATTAACTTCAGGTATAGTTTGTTCTTTTTCTAGCTCTTTGATGTGTAAAGTTAGGTTGCCTACAGAAATTTTGTCTTCTTTTTTTTAATATTGGCATTTATGATTATAAACAACTCCCCTCTTTGAACTGCTTTTGCTAGATCCAATAACTTTTGGTATACTGTGTTTTCATTGTTGTTTCTCTCCAGATATTTTCTTTCTTTTGACTTATTCCTTGGTTAATTAGTTGTTCAACACTTTGTTGTTGTTTAATTTCCACATATTTGTGACTATGTAATTTTTTTAAATTATTACTGACTTAATTTCCTCGTGGTCAGAAAAAATACTTGATTTAATCTTCTTAAATTTTTTCACTTATTTTGTGGCCTAAACATAATCTATTCTGGAACATGTTTTATGTATACTTGAGGACAATGTGTATGTCTGTAAAGTCTACTTAGTCTACAGTGTTCAAATCTTAGGTTTCTTTATTTTTATAACTAGATGACAAGCATCATTGAAAGTTAGATATTGAAATCTCCTACTGTGAATTGTTTACTTGTCCTTTCCATTTCCTCAGGGTTTGCTTCAAATGTTTGGGAGTGGTAATATTATGTGTACATAAGTATTTATATATATAATATAACAATAATTGTTATATTGTCCCAGTGAGTTGACCCCTTTTGTCCTATATAATGTCTTTGTCTTGTGACAATTTTTGACTTACAGTCTATTTTTTTCTTTGTTTTTTTTTTCAGAACTGGGGATTGAACTCAGGCCCTTGTGCTTGCCAGGGAAACGCTTATCCCATTGAGCCATCTCCCTGGCTCTATTTTTTTTTTTTCCTGACATAAATATACCTACCTCTGCTCTTTTTTTAGTTACTATTTGCATAGAATGGCTTTATCCTTTCACTTTCAGTCTATGTGTGTCCATACGTCTAGAGTAAATCTCTGCCAGGTATGGTGACGCAAGCCTGTAATCCCATAGCATGTGGGAGGCTCAGGCAGAGGAATCCGTGAATTTGAAGCCAGCTTGGGCTACATAGTGAGTTCAAAACCAGTCTGAACTACATAGGGAGACCTTATTTCTAAAAACAAAAACAAAAAAAAAATTTTAAAATCCTCCCCAAATAACTAAAGCAAATTTTTTTTTAAAAAACTAAAATGATTCTGAAATTTATTTATTTATAAATAGTGAATCTCTAGTACACAGCATGTATTTGGCTCTATCCATCATTCATCAATTCAGTAACTGTCATCAAAGTAAGAAGTTTAATTACTTTATATCTAATGTAATTACTAAGAGGGAAGGAATTAAGTATTGTCACTTTGTTAACTGTTTTTTTTTTTTTTTGCAGAACCAGGGATTGAACTCAGGAGTTTGTGCTTGCCAAGGAATCGCTTATTCCACTGAGCCATCTCCCCAGGCCTGTTAACTGTTTTCTATGTGTCTTTTAGTTATTTTATTCCTTTTTCCTGTCTTTTGTGTATTCTTTCCAGTGACATGCGTTGACTTCTTTCTCACTTGTCGAATCTTTTACAAGTATTTTCTTTCTGGTTACCATGAGGGTTACACAGAAAATGTTATAACACTCTATTTTTAACAGATAACTATTTAATTTCATTCTCAATCAAAGGCTCTATGCCAGTGCTAAGGAGCTAGCTCAGCAGCACAGCCCTTGCTGGGCAAGCACAAGGTCCTGAAATGATTCCCAATACAAAAAAAAAAAAAAAAAAGCTCTGTTCCTTCACATCCCACCTCCCACTTTGTTATCCATGTCAAAAATTAGATATTCTGTTGTATTTTGTATCCATTCACATAGTTTTACACTTATTACTATTTTTAGTGCTTTTTTAGCTTTTAAATTCTATACCAGAAGTAAAAGTTATTTCCATGTCACCATTACACAATTACAGTATTTGTCTATATATTTACCCTTACCAGAGCTTTGTATTTTGTAAAGAGAGAGCTTGGTATTTTCACATGCTTTATGTTGCTGTGCAGATAGCTTTGTATAAGAGGAAAGAATTTATGTTTTTCATTCCTCTTTTGTAGTATTCATGCTAGTGCTTCAGGAAGCTCCCAGGTTTTTCTTGTCATCTTTACACGCATAACCTTTTCTTTCCAGATTAATCATTTTCAAGGTTCTTCCAGTCTTGTTGAATTTTCTTCTAGCACTTCAGGACATAAAAGCCCAGCCTCTGAATTTATATTATTTTATCTTTTTGTGGAACCGGGGATTGAACTCAGACCCTTGCACTTGCCAGGCGAGCACTTATTCTACTGAGCTATCTCCCCAGCCAGGCTCTGAATTTAACGAAGACAAGTCGCAGCCTTCACATATTCAAAAAGTTGTAATGGATAAGGATCTCAAATAAATTGTTTTGCTCTCAACACATGGCTCTTCTTGGTCACACACCCACAATTCCATTGAAGCTTGACAAACGCTGAGCATCCAGTTGTAGGGAGCACTCGGCCAGGCAGTGCCTTGCATGGTCCCCTCCTGCAACCTGGTGTATTTCAGAAAGCAGAGGTCTTGAAACCATGCAGGAAGGGATTTCTGCGACATTTCTTAGAAAGATCCTAGACTGGACAGTCCTTTATCTAATGCACCCTATACAATTAAAGTGGGAAACCCAACTTTCTCAATGCAGCAAACAGTTACGTCATGCAAACAGTAACACAAAGTTTGAGTGATTTTTTAGTGGGGAGAGGTTGTTTTGTTTTGTTTGTGCAAAAGAATCTCACTATTCAGGTCAGGCTGGCCTTGACCTCACTATGTAAGCCAGGGTGGCTTCAAAATGACAGCAATCCTCCTGCCTCAGCATCCTCAGTGCTGGGATTACATGCATGTGCCACCACACCCGACACAGTTATCTGTTCTGGGGAGCTATAGAATCTTAACAATCTGTTGTAAAAATGCTGAATTCTAAGTTCAGAAGTCTAGATAATTATTAGCAAAAACTGCTCCATAATTTCAATGATAAACCATATGACAAAGGCTGAGGCTATGGAGAGCATTTAATTTGCAGGGGAAACTTCACCTGGAGCTTGAATGGCAGCCAGGGAATGGATGCTCCTGCTAGCCACACCCGTGCCTATAAAACTCAGAGCACTACAGAGATACTTTAAGAGCACTTGGCAACCCCTTTTAAAAACACATTCCAGTGTATTTTCAACATCAAGCCTTTATAAGAATTTATAACCTGAACCACAAAGAGAGACTCTGTCTCAAAAAAAAAAAAATTATGTGCTCCAAACTGCAGTTGCTTTACCTATGTAAATTGAAGTGCAATAAATAAATACAGAAACAACTTATCCTCCTCCTCTTGTCCTCCTTCTCCTGTTCCCTTTGCCTACCTTCCCTTCCTGTTCTTGTTCTTCCTGTGGCTTCCCACCCCACCTTGTCCTTTTCAAAAGGATCTTGTTTTGGTTTTTTTTTTTTTTTGGTGGAACCAGGGAATTGAATTTAGGCCCTTGTGCTTGCCAGGGAAGAGCAGTTATTCCACTGAGCCATGTCCCCTGGCCCCTACAGGGATCTTGTTATGTTGCCCAACTTGTCATGGACTCCCAGGCTCAAATGACCCACCTGCCTCAGTCTCCACAGTGCTGAGACTACTGGAGAATGAAAACCCAATGCAGCAAGCAATACAAGCATAAGGGTACAGACACACTAGCTGGAGACTTTTCCTGCCTCACCCCCACTGCCACAGTTTACTCTCCTCTCCTTATCCAACCCCCGATCTCTCCCACATAGGAGGAGGACACTAGGTACTCTCCTTATTGCCCCCAAGAATGTGAGCTCTTTATTCTTTGACCTTATCACACTTTGTACTCCTCTCTGGTTATCTATGTTCATCTGATCCTTAGCCCTTGCTGCTGGGCTGGAAGTTTTAAATTTAATAATAAACTACCCACATACTGGGGTGTGTCTCAGTGTCAATCTGCTCAATGTTTTCAAATATGGTTCCTAGATAAAATTATATTGCTGTTTTCTTTCCTATAAATCTGGATCTCCTTTGGGTAGGTTTTCCTACCCAATATCTCCCTATAAACTTCTAAGGGATGTTGTTTCCTATCTATGGTGTGTAGTTTAAGGTCTAATGAGAGCACATGCTATGACATAGTTTGCACTTAAGAAAAAGCCCTTGGGGCCGGGAAGATGGCTCAGTAGAATAAGTGCTTCCCTGGCAAGTACAAGGGCCTGAGTTCAATCCCTGGTTCTGAAAAAAAAAAAAGAAAAGAAAAAGCCCTTGAAGCAGAGGCTCATAATTTGAGGAGTTACAAAATATGGAGAAGATAAAAGGGTACAGTATGATCCTGAAGCAGAGTTAAATGTTAAGTCTTTGACTTGTCCTTTGATTTTTTTTTTTTAATCTTTTCCTTTTTGAGAGAGGGTTTCACTGTGAATGTAGGTCAGGCTGGCCTCGAACTCTTAGCCATCCTCCCTCAGCTTTCCTAATGCTGAGATTGCAGATATTCACTATGATGCCCGGCCTGTCCTCTTATTTTTAGGAGTAACATATATTTTTAAAATTTCTTGCTGTATAAATGAAAACCAAGACAAAACAAAGCTGCAAAAGCACTTTGTAGACTTGACTGTGCTCTGAAACCATATCTTCAAGGGCTGGCCAAAACGTGCCTTAAATATTAGCAGCTGAAATTTGTCTGATGTCCTCCTCTGGCAGGGCAGATTTTGTCACCCACCCTTGACTTCCAATGCAGGTCTTGGATTCCAACTGTGGACCTGTGCCTGCCTCCCAGCCTCTCTCTGCAGGAGAATCTGGGTCTCCACAGAAATCAGGAAAACCACAGGCTCAGAGGCTATGCTTGAGTACAACCTGAGCTCAGTTCCCACAGAAAGCCCCTAGGCTTCTCTGCCAGTCTCAGAACAACTACACACACACACACACATTTGGCTGCAGCAGACAGACAAGAGGATGTGAAGTCCTTGCTCACCCCAGGGAGCCATCTGGGATTCCGAGTCATGGGAGTGGGAGCCAGAATCTCCTTGCCATCATGGCAGGACTTAGTTGTGCCACATGGTCAGCTCAGTAGCTCCCACAATGCTGGGTGTGGGACAGTTTCTACAGCTTGTTGGCCATGGCTTCATCCTCCTCTGAAACAACTGACCGTCAACCCAGGTGTTCTACAGCTGCCCATTTTGTCCATGTCTGTTAGAAGTTATTCTTTGAATACTCACTATGTTCAATACAATACTAATTACAGTTTCCTGGGTACTCACACTGTGCCTGAGTAGACTCAGGAAACATCACAATAGCTCTAGGTACTGTGTTTACCCTACAGGTGAGCGAGGACACGCTGTTGCGGGGCTTTGTGATAAGTGGTAAGTCCACATCCGTCCATAAAACCACTGACCGGCGGCAAGGACTTTGGTGCTGAAAGGTTACAGACATGCTGTATGCAGCTAACCCTAACACCTGGTGTTTTGGTTTTGTTGTGTTATAGTCCTAACCCACAGTACCTCAGAATATGACCTGGTTTGGAAACAGGGTGATTGTCAATATAACTAGGGTAGGATGAGTTCACACTGCAGTGGGGAGGCCCCCTCATACAATAAGCCTAGTGTCCTCAAAAGAGACAAAGAGGGAAAACAACAGTGTGACCACAGAGGTAGGGAGTGAAGAGAAGATACCACAGGCCAAGGAGCTCCTGGGACCACCAGGAGCTGGAGGAAACAAAGGGTTCTTCATTGAAGTTTTGGTTTCACTTAGATTTCTAGCTTCCAGAACTAGAGAACAAATTCTTGTTGTGATCCATACAGCTCATAGTACTGTTCGAGCAGCCCTAGCAACCTGGCAGAGCGGTATTTTTGTTGTCCTGTTGCTTGTTTGTTTGTTGCAATAGTGAGGGTTGAGCCCAGGGTCTTCCACAGAGCTGTGGGCTTTGCAAGAAAGCTCTTTCTAATTTTTTTTTCTTAAAAACAAATTTAAATCACTTAGTTACCAGGGCTGGGCTTGAACTGGTACTTCTCTTGCTTCAGTCTCCCAGAGTGCTAAGATTACAGGCTCTAGAACATGCTGAGAGAGGTATTCAGCCAGTATTACAGGAGCTAGGAGAGGCTAACACAGGCCACGAAGCCCTGGGAAAGCTAAAAGTAGTTTTGTCCTTTAGTATTTGGTCTTCACAGGAAAATAGGATTCCAGAAGTGAAGAGGCCAGGGCCTAGGGGTTGCAGAGTTCTCAGCAAAAGTTCACACAAAGGTGAGGTACCTAATAAAAACCTTCTGGTAGATAAATGGATAAACAGGTGGTATATAAAGACTCAGAAGCTGAGACCTCCAAGGCCTGCGAAAGAAAGGCAGCTTGTGTCGCTGAGGCAGAGGTGTGAGTTGCCGAGGAGCAGGCTGGGCCCTGGAGCCGTGGGTTTCCTGCAGCTGACTCTGGATGGGACCCAGGGGCTATGGATGGCTGTCAGGCTCACCATGGTACCTGCTCATCATGCCCTATGCAGCCCAAATTGTCCCCTCTGAGCTATGGCCTTCCTTCTTGTAGCAGCCTCTTTCTGTGGGACATGACCAGGCTGGCCACATTCACTTCTCTGTTTCTGTGTTGCTGGCTATTGCAGTCTGGTCCTAGGGACCATCCATTCACTGCACCAGAACTCTCCCAGGGCCTGGAGTCCTGCCCTGGCCTGGAGGGTCTGGGCCCTTGGACCTTCCCTGAATCTG
Source organism: Ctenomys sociabilis (assembly GCA_004027165.1). Lineage (NCBI taxonomy): Eukaryota > Metazoa > Chordata > Mammalia > Rodentia > Ctenomyidae > Ctenomys > Ctenomys sociabilis. The sequence goes on from PVKA01021734.1 coordinate 19,890, forward strand.
TCCCTGTCCCTGGCCCATGCTTCTAGCCCAAAAGATCCCCCATCCACTGAACCTGGCCACCCACACTGGTTGCTATAAACTTTGCACACCACCTTGGCCTCCCCTCTTGGCTTCCTGGCAGAGCCCAAAGCCCTACTGGCCCTGGCCTCTGTCTATGGACAGGCCCAGCTGCAGCTCCTGGCTCTTACCCCTGCTGCTCCCTGTCCCCTAGGCTGCCTGACTAGGAACTGTCCTGAGCTATGTCACTGAAGTGCTGGAAGTTCTGGCTGCTGAGTCAGCACACAGTAAGTCCCACAGAAGCAAGAGCTGACATGGGGAGGTACCTAATAAAAACTTTCTGGTAGATAAATGAATAAAGAGTTGGTATGCAAAGACTCATGCATTTCTCCAGGGCAGAGGAATTCAGCTTCTCAACATAACCTGACCCCATTTCAGATGCAGTCAGGGGTTAGATGTGGTGGGGCAAGTGTGGTTCTGATGATGTTGGCAAGAGGGTGAGGGCTTTGCTCTTCGGGGGTGTGGTTCAGCCCTGGCTTTCTGGCATCTGCCTGGGGTGAATTAAGCTCTGAGCCTCCAATTCCTAACCCAGCAAAGGAAGTGTTACTAACTACCTCTCAGAGTGACTGAAAAAGTAAACGTGAAATATGATTTTTAAATTCCGGGTGATCTGCAACCAGGCTATGAGTGAGCAGGTGGTAGGACCCTCACCCCAGATTCCAATTCCTGGAAGAAGGAATGGAAAAAGCAAAGATCACCAAGACCCTCAAAGACCCAGGCCACCTGGGGAAGTTACCTGGCAAGCATCCAAGCAGGAGAAAGAAAAGCTCCCATGAGAATGATCCTATGTCTTGCATAGCACTGACACTCAACAAATAAAAAGAATGAAGGTAGCATTGCCGAGAAAACAATGGCCAGTGACATCCATGACCAGATATAGGGTACAATATCAGAACAACTGGAAGCACAAAACCAAAGCTGGATCACCTTGCATGTTATGGTGCTAAGGCCCAGTGTGCTGGGTCAGGCATGACTGAGGGCTGGCATAGCTCAGCCTGGAGTGAGGAAGGGCTGTGGAGGTCGGGAAGGAGGCTGGGGAATAGCAATCATGGTGGGGCTGGAAAAGAGGAGATGGGTTGAGAAGTAGAATGGTCAGCGATCAGTAGGAAGGAGAGGAAAGGAGCGAGGAGGATCCCAAAATGTGTAACCTGTAGAAATGCCGAGCAGGCACTGGAGAGCCTTTGGGAGGGATCTGATGCTTCAGCCTGCCTCTCGGAGCCTTGGAGTGGAAACCAGATTCTTGTCCCACTTCACTAGGGACTGCAGGTGTGAAGAAGGCTAAGCAACACTGCTCAGTCAATTACATGATGGGAAGATCAGGTGAGAGCCCCAGCCCGGCTCAGGGCCCCTCACAGCACCTACGACCTCCTCAAACAGTGGCACAGGTTGTGAGCACTGCCAGCTCACTGTAGTGATACACACCATAATCTCTGCAGTCTGGGACCTCAGCTGGACAACTGCCCAATTTGGCAAGACCTTGCCTCAAAAACAAAACAAAATACACAAATCCAGGGAAGTAGTTCATTGAAAGAGCCCTGAGCTCAATCCCCAGCCAGGCTTGGTGGCACACACCTGTGATCCCAGCACCTGGTAAAAGGAGGCAAGAAGATCGCCATGAGTTTGAGGCCACCCTGGGCTATATAGTAAGATCCTGTTGCAAAAAAAAAGTACTGAAAAAAGAAAGCAAAAGGGAAAGTAAGAAAGAAAAAAGGAAGTTCACAACTGTGATCATTGAGTAATTGGCTAAAAATAAAATAACACTCTGATCTACAACAAAACTTGTAATTTTTAAAGAGCACTTTAGAGATCAGCAATAAATGTAATAAACAGAAGTTAAGACAAAATGACCAGTCGTCAGTCTCTCCCGGAAGTGTCGTGACAGAGATCTTCATGAGATTCACTAGCTTATGAGTTCTCAGGAAGATCTCTGTTGAAAGAGAGGGACAATTTTTGCCCTATCAGATATTCAGATCTACCTACTACAAAGCCATCATGCAATAAGATACAAGAACACAGAGGCCAGTGGAGCAGAACAGAGAACTGGCAGGCAGACCCAGGCACCTGGGAGTACTTCACACATCACGAGGGCCACCCTGCACCATGGGGCCAAAGGGCAACGACAAAGTAAGCGGAGCTGGGAGACTGGACCTCAGTACAGAGAGAAGCACAGATGCGCCACTCCCTAGTCAATTCCACGTGAAGGTGACCTCCATTTCTAGGGAGATTACAGTCCAAAATGTGGCAAATAAAGCTAAAAGGAAGGAAAATGTCTTCAGGAAACAGGGGAACGAACATCCTTCTAAACTAAAAGTTACTCAATGATTTAGGTAGGGTAAATTTCTAAAACCAGAACCGCTAGAGCTGAGGGCAGTTTTAAGATTTCTGATGTGCATTATCATATTACGTTCCAGAGAAAAGTTACCAATTTAAAATCTTAGACTTTTGTAAAAGCACAAATTAGTTAAACAAAACATAAGACAAACTAGGCAGGCCATCGTAAGAAAGGTAGGAAATGAATGTTGATGAGTGTGGAGTATACTTGGAACTATCACGGATTGTGAATGAAAGTATAACATAGTATAGCTGCCTTGGAATGCTATTTGGTAGTAAAAATAAATGAAGTACTGTTATGTGTTATAAGGATGAACATTGAAAGCATTACCCAAGTACAAGAAGCGAGGCACAAAAGCCTGCATTTCCTATGGTGCATGCCTACAGAGTAGAAGGTAGATTGGCAGTTGCTTAAGCCTAGGAAGGATTAGGATGGGATGTAATGGCTAATGGATATAGGGTTTCTTTAGTGAAGCTAAATGTGTTCTGAAACTTGATCATACTTGCACAACTCTGAATATACCAAAAACACAGACATGATCTTTGAATAGGTAGATCATGTGATATGTGAATTATGTATCAATAAAGCAGCTAAAAAAAATAAAGAAATAAACTGAATAATAAAACCACTAAGCTACAAAGAATAAAAACTGATGAGGTTGGACTGGGGATGACAGCATATATTTGCAATCCCAACATTCAGAAGGCTGAAGCAGGAGGATTACCATGAGTTTGAGGCCAGCCTGGGCTACATAGTGAGCTCAAGTCCAGCCTGTACTACAAAGTGAGCCTCTGTCTCAAAAAACAAAACAAAGAACCTCATAAGGTTGATGATAAGGAACACCATGGATAAAATTAATACAACTGACAGACAGGCTATTTGCAATTTCTAAAACTAACTAGAGACTCATAATTAGAAAACATATGAAACTTTTTGCAAATCAACAAGAAAACCCCAACAGAAAAGAAGGCTGAGATCTGAGACATTTCCAAATAAGGAAATCCCAAAGCCAAGAAATATAGCAGAAATGCTCAAGCAAGTTAGTAATCAGAGGAACAAAGAGTCAAACCTTGAACTACTCTCAGGCTACAAAAATAAGAATAGTGAGTAGCAAACAGCAAGGTGGGAAGCAGGGTCCCAAGACCCCAGCCCTGCTGGAGGGGATGTCTTAGCCAGGACCAGTGCACTCACCGGTTTTGACCTGTCACAGTCCTGGTTTCTGCCCCCTGTCCTCATGTAATTAACAGTGTCCTCTCTCATTTTTTTTAAATTGCCTGAATGATATGTTACATGGCTATCTTCTGATGACTCGGTGCTTTCACTTGTGGTTTTATGTCTCAGTGAAACTCGCAGGTCCAGAGGGAGGTGTAGGCAGATGATTTTGGTGTCAGGGGTGCAGGGAGTTGGAAGCAACGCAAACACCAACCTGGAAGCATGGCAGGTGAGGGAGGTGCACATAATGCAGGGGGAGAAGTAATAAATTTGATGAATGCAGGGCAACAGGGGTGGGAGCAGTATTGTATCAGTGGATAGAAAAAGCAGAAAAAGATACATAACCTATATCATTTATATAAATCAAAAGTATGCGTATAGGGTCAGAAGTATATAGCCCAATGGCAGGGTGCCTGCCTGGCAAGCACAAGGCCCTGAGTTCAATTTCCAGTTTCAAAACAAAAAAAGAATGTGTATGAGAAACAACATACTTTGCAGAAAATACATATCAACAAAAAATGTGCAGTAAACATATTAAGATGATGGGATTATGGGGACAACATAAAGAGCTTGGTTCAGTTTAAATAGGTAGACTCTTCTAGAAAGTGTCTCTGGGGATAGTTGAGTCAGTCAGTGCTATGTCTCACTGGCTACTGTTTGCTGAGAACTCTTACTGCTCGGAAAAAATCCCCAGTGAAAAAAAATCCTGGTTTATTCAGCCACAATCATGGAATAAAAATGTTGATTAAACTCTGCTGTGTCAGACACTCAGGTAGATTGCAAGGAATAAAGGTAAATGTCCTCAAGGAGCTATAGTCAAGTTCCTGCCTTAGATTAAAATATATTCTGGTGAAAAAGTCTCTTGTGTAACTATCCAAAACCAAAAAGATTTGGACCAAGTGAATACAGCCTCAAATGTTTTGAGAGTTCATCTAACATTCGGAGAGAATGGAATCCAATTCATTATTTAGGAGAGGCTGGATTCCTGAGCAGTACTGGAGAGGGGAAAGTTGCTAATGATGGGTATTCCTGAGTGTTATTTTTTTTAAACAAAAAGAACAGATAGAGAACATGGTGGGAGGAGTCTCGGGGTGGGAAGAGGTGAATTTGGACAGCGATCATAGTCTAGAGTCACAGCAATTGCAGCTATCAAAAACATCTGACTTAAAAAGCCTCATGGGTGGAGAGGACCTTGCCTTCTTTGAGAAGTTTCTGTTTGTTCCAGGAGGCAGGGGAGATGTGTGGTATTGATACAGCACCTGAGGGATGATCATTCCCTTCAGTGGTGTGGAACACCCAGGCAGAGACTGGAACACTTGATAGTTTGAAAGAGCCTAATAAATAACCCTTCTCTGCCCTGCCCCTGTTCTGAGATGAAACCCCAAAGTTCCACTGCTGATAAATCCACCATTGGAGGATGCAGCCAAGAGCTGTGAACAGGAGAGCCCACACCTGAACGGCAGAACTAAGGAGTGTGTGGCCTCCATCCGTGGGGTCCCCCGGGAACAGCCCTCAGGGGCTAGCGCCCAGGTGAGTCCTTCCCCCTGAGAAGAGGGGAGGGGGCTGACTGGTGCCCTCCCAACCTCCTCAGAGAGAAGGAAACACTGTGACTTCACAAGGAAGGGCAGCCTCCTTGGGGCGGCTGCTCAGCCCAGCAAGATAGCAGCCAGGCCTTGGAGATCTTAGTATAAAGGGAAAGCATGCAGAAGAGCTGGAGAGAAACAGCGTCCCCAGAGTTCAGAGCTTCAGGAGATTGTAAGACCCAGTCTGGCAACATTCCTATGAGCTTCACCCCACCAGCCAGTCAGCACATGCCCCAGCATGAGGCCAGACAATGACTACCCCGGTGATCTACAATTTGAATTCAAGACCAGGCTGAACTGAATAGTGAGACCCTGTCTCACCAAAAAAAAAAAAAAAAAAAAAAAAAAAAAATCATTTTAAAAGGAAAAGCCAGATGTGGCAGTACAAGCCTGTAATGGTAGCGCCTGAGAGGCCGAGGCAGGAGAATCGCTGAGTTGAAGCCAACCTAGGCTAGCTACATAGTTAGTTCCAGACCAGCCTGGACTCTCTAATAAGATGTTATCTAAAATAAGTATGTCAATAAATAAAAGTTCAAAGGGGTCAGGGAGATGGCTCAGTAGAATAAGTGCTTGCCTGGCAAATGCACCTGAGTTCAATCCCTGGTTCTGCCAAAAATAAATAAATAAATAAAAGTTCAAGAGACAGGGAGAAGCCGGGCGTGGTGGCGCATGCCTGTAATCCCAGCACTCGGGAGGCTGAGGCAGGAGGATTGTTGTGAGTTCAAGACCAGCCTGAGCTACAAAGTGAGCTTAAGGCCAGCCTGAACTGCATAGTGAGACCCTGTCTCAAAAAGACAAAAAAAAAAAAGAGAGAGGAAGATAAGAGATAGACCTTTTGCACATGGGGAGGAGACCAAGAGATGGAGGGAGGGGCAAGGGATGTCAAAGTAATTAAGGTGTGCATGCACTAACTCCTCATGCAGAATGTAGTCATTATATATCGCATATATGTACAAATAAAACTTTTTTTTTTTTTTTTTGGTGGAACAGGGATTGAACCCAGGCCCTTATGCTTGCCAGGAAGTGCTTATTCCATCTCCCCAGCTCTGAATAAAACTTTAAAAAACTTGTGTATCTTCAAAATAATGAAAGCTAGTCTCAGGAATGCATGCTTAAGCTCCTGGTTTGCTATCATGGACCCAAGGCTCATGTGTGCCTTCTGAGCCAGCTGCCTGGAGTGGTCCCTGGGGTGCACCCAATGTCTGTAAATGTCCTTGGTGGCTGTGTCAGGCCAGAGTCCCTGAGCAGACTTTGCAGCCTGGTGAAGAGATGGATAGAACCTGGCTGGTCAGAGGAGCTGATCAAAAACAAGGCAGTGGAGCACTGCTGGCCAGACACGGACTCCAGCCCTGCAACAGGCCGGAAGCCTTCTTCCGGGCCTACTGAGAGAGAAAGGGAACAGAGTGGCTCAGCACAGGAGGAAGGGCCCTGGCCAGCTGGGCAGGTTGCTCACACCACACAGAGGGGAAGCCCCTTCAGTCTAAGGCCTCTGTATGGAAAGGCTGTGTGTATGGGCCGCAGCCAACCTGCATGCATGCTGCCACCACCCTGTCCCCAGTCAGCAAGAGCAGCCCCAGAGAACAGCCCCACTGTTGCTTACAGTATTTCATAATTTGAAAACATACAATCACATGTTGCCTGGGAGTGTCAGGGATGCCCACAGTGAGAGAGGGGTGACAGACCTGGGAACCTAGGGGCCATGTCAAAAGATACTGCAGCAGGCCCTGGGGGCATGCTGTATCCACCTTGCGGAGGGCTCCGAAAAACATTTCTTAACTCACGACTAAAACTTATTATTTTTGGTGTTTGTTTGAGACAGGAGCTCCCTATACAGGTCAGGTCAGACTTGAACCTGCTATATAGCCCAGCCTGGCCTTGAACTCGTGATCCTCAGGCTTCAGCCTCCAAATGCTGGGATTACAGGCATATACCAGCCCACTGGGCTGATTGCCAACATTTAAGAAGTGGGAGATTTTGAATAAAAATCAGGATTCCTGGCTTTCCTTGAAAAAGGAGACGTGTGGCAGGGCAGTGCCCACGCTCCAGCCCCCTCACCATCTTCCCTCTCCAGTCCCAGGACTGCTTCCCTCGGCCTGCTGCTGTGAGCATCCGCTTCTCTCATCTGCCTAAAGTCACTGCCAAGACTCACTGACACTTTCTGGGGAGGCTGGGCCCAAGCCAGGCCATACAGGACTCAGACACAAGTCTGTGAATTCCTGAATAATAGTCGTGGGGTTACTTAGGGTCCCGGTTTGAGGAGTTGGCTTTGAATTGCAAATCAACAAAGTGACACTGCTGAGTTTAGGAAGTCTGATAAACCCTAAATAGCCAAGGCTAAATTTCAATTAAGAAGACCAGGGAAGGCTCAGCACACAGCACCTGCCTGAAAGCACAAGGTCCTGGGTTCAATTCCTAGTACTTGCAGTGTGTGTGTGTGTGGGAACCTAAAGAGAATAGGATATTGGGCATTTGCTAAATCTAGATAGTGGCTGTACAGTGGCTATCTATTGAATCACTTTAGAAGACTTACAGTATTTCATAATTTGAAAACATTATACAATCACATGTTGTCAGATACTAGCGGGCAGACACAAACACTTTCCAGAGGACTCTGCCATTTTGAGCATCACCAAACATCTCTCAGGTTCTACCACACGGCACCTCTTCATGCTATCAGGGCATCTGCTTGTACCCTGCACCCCCTCCAAATCTGCTGCATCCTGGGACATCCAGTTTGTCAGAATCTGAAATGAATGAACTTCTAGGGAAACCTAGAAAGATGCTAAATATATACATGAATTATTAACATGTTTTTTTCATGCTGTTCCGGAAGTCTGAGTTTCTACATAAAAGACTTTCAGGTAGAGCAGTTAGCAAGCCAGTAGGTAACAGGATGTGCACCAGGAAGAAAGCCCACCTAAGTTCCCCACTTTGGCACTGACTAGCTGTGTCTGTTCACTTGCTTACTCAAGAAATGTGTATGGAACATCTGCTACGCACCAGGCACTGTTGTAAGTGCTGAGGGCCCAGCAGCGAACAAGACAGACGCTGCAGTCCTGGAAGGCAGGCAGCAAATGAGCAAGCTAACAGCAGAGGTGAGGGCTCAAAGTCAGGGAAGCAGGAGAGGGGCAGGGAGCACACTGGGGGGGGGTGGCCTTTCAGGTGGGCAATTTCTGAAGTCGCTGGGAGGAGGAGCCTTTGGGCAAAGACTCACAGTGAGAGAAGCCAAGCTGAGAGCTCTTTAGGCACCAGCTTCCTCCCCTGAGGCAGGAAAGTGGCTGACACAACCACAACCCAAAAATCCAGATGGTGGCAGGCACAGAGGGAGCCAAGTCTGAGGAGAGTGACAGACACCAAGTGCAGCTGAGAAGAGGCGGCACATGGGGCCAAGGAGGAGCTGGAATGGCATTCCAAATCCCAGCAGCAGAACCAAGATCTGCTCTGGTATGTTCTGGAAGTGGTGCTGGGAAGTCTGCTGGAGAAGGTGTATAGGGTGGGAGGGGGACAGGAATTAGGGTTGCCTTCTAGGTAGCCACATGGCTCACAGGGGGCTGCATGTTGGGAAGGGGAACACTGGGAGAGGAGCAATTCTGGACAGTCAACAATACTGGAGAGACCAAGGTCACAGAGGCATGACCTAGAAAGGGAGTGGATACAGATAAGGACCTGAGCCTGTGCTGAGCTGAGCGGCCGGAGGCTGTGGAGGAGGGACAGGAGGATAGAACATACAGAGCCTAGGGACAGAATGTGCTGGGGGAGTGCTCAGGAGATGGGGAAGATGAGGCAGAGAGTGCTGGCCCCTGATTCAGCAGGCTGGAGGAAATGGAAACCTTGATGAGAGAACTTCGGGTACAGGAATGAGAATAATTAATTTCATCATGGTGGGCCCGCTTCCTCTGTGGAACGGGAGATTCCCAATGGATAAGAGTTAAGATTCCTTTCACTACATTGGAGTGTCTGCTTTTAAGATGGAAAATTTTTCTGAAAAAGGAAAAACTGACAGATATAAAAAAATTAGAAGCTGGGCATGGCAGTGTATGCCTGTAATCTCACTACTCAGAAGACTGAGATAGGAGGATCACTGTAAGTTTGAGGCCAACCTGGGCTACATAGTGAACTCATGGCCAACCTAAACTACACAGCAAGATTCTATCTCAAAATAAATAAATAAATAAATAAATTACAGTATAGAAAGCTATGCTATTTGGGAATTATTAGTTATCCAAACTGTGTGGTCATTGGTACTCTATCACACAAAAGTTATTAAGGATATTTAAACAAATTTTTAAATAAGCCAAGGAAACAAAATAGAACCAGAATTATTCCCAGCAGACTCAAATTATACAATGTGTATTATCAAAAATAGAACCAAAAGCTATAGATGGCACATCTGTGACTCTGTTACTTGGGATGCGAAGGAAAGAAGACATTGAGTTCAAAGCCAACCCAGGCCACTTAGGGAGACCTTGTCTCACAAGAGGGGAATCAACAGATTCAATCCCTAGTACCACACATCAGAAAAAAGCAAGCACCACGAAACTCTCCCTAGCTCTCTATCCTGTAAAGTTCCTTACCATTTCTTCCCAGAAACAATGCACACTCAGCCACACTCAAACAGCACCTGTGCCAGGCTGTGTGCATCCTTGGCTGTTTGTGTACCCCTTACCCACTCTGAAAGGACTGGTCACCTTCACAGAGGGAAGAAAAAGTTCAGAGATATCAGAAAATTGCACGTTGAGTTTATGAAACTTTGTTAAGATTTCATGAAATACTTATTTCTCTATAGCTATATCTCAGTCAGTGAAACTCTACCCTAGTGTTATGTTAAAATAGCCCCCAAAAGATGAGACCGAGGCGGTGGTAGAGGGACACCTGTGGATATACACAACCTTGATGAGGCATTGCCAAGGCAGGTGAAGCTTCTCAGAGCTTCTCTAAGTGTGTCAGCTTTCTGTCCCCTTCAAGACATACTCCTTTGTCTTGAATTTTCACCCAAGGTAAGTGCTAAAAAATTACCAGGATTCTTGCTTTGCCAAGGGCATTCTAGCCCTATTTCCCTATTGCCTATTGACTGTTCTTTTGAAGCAAAGTGAGGCCAGAGATTGTCATACTGTTTGTGGACTTCATTAATTTGGTTGAGATTAACCTGGCCCCTATGTGGAGACGGGCTCCTAGGTGACTTGACAGAAAGATTAGACTGTGTTTCAGAGGGTGTAACTGTTCCGTAGCACAGGTCTAGTCCTTGACACCTTCCAAAGCTGCTGTTTACCCTTGCCTTAAGGACTCTACAGGGTCTTTTGCCTGCTCATAGTGTGGACATACCACTACACTCCTCTAGCTAAAGCCCTGAAGTGAGGAATCAGTCAAGACCAACGTGCAGCAGAGCAGCCACAACAGGACTCCTAGTTCCAGGGCTTCCATGTTTCCTTCATTATCATACATTAACACAACTGTGACTTTCAAACTCAGGAGACAGCTTCCTAAAGAGGGAGGCAAGGTAGGTAATAATGTGTTGGGGTCCTGCCACATCCTACTTCAATGCAACAGAATGACTGGGAGAGGCTTGTTAAATTTCAAGGACCACCTGGGATTCTCTGAACCCTAATTCCTAGGGAGGGCTCCATGGGAGGTCCTATTGTATACCTAAGCTTCAGACACTGTTCCAAGCAAGTATCCTCAACTACCTTGGAGTCCACACTTCTGTGCTGGGGATGGGGTTAGATTCTAAAGTGAGTGAAAATAACCTACCCCTGACCCCCCCCCAACATTCATACAATATAAATGGCTTGCAGGGGGTTACCCTGTGCAATGTACACTCTTTGCAGTAATGAGACATGAGGAATATGTATACAATATGTGAATAAGTTAAATGTTCGAATTATGTGACCCAGTGTCCCAAGGATACTATGACATACAAACTAGCTCTTTCACTGGAAGGATGAAGGGATAGGAGCTTGGGTTGTATAGAACAGGTGGGAAGGACTAGAATCAGAATTTAGGCTTCTGTCTACTTTTAAACCTGGTCATTTTTTAATTTTTACCACACTGCCACAGGCTGTGTTTCAGTATTTCCCTGGAGGGTAAAGTTCTGAAATATTCCAGAAGGTCTGGAGCCACTGCTATGTCAAACACCATTTAATAAGACAATACTGGATGCTGTAAAATGGATGACAAAACAGAATAGACACGTCCTATCAGCATAGATGGGCACCAAAAAAGACTAGCAAGGCTCTAAGTAGTGCCAAGACAGCGGCAGACTGGGATGTGTTAGGAGGAGTATGTTCAATTTCCAATACGAAATGTTATCATTGTAGGTGATTTAAATATCTTCCACGGTTACTTCCTACTACAGTTACCATATCTTCATTTTAGCGAAAAAAGAAATCCAATTTTTTTCTTTTTTTTCAGAACTGGGGATTGAACTCAGCTCTTGTGCTTGCCAGGGAAGCGCTTATTCCACAGGGAAGCGCTTATTCCACTGAGCCATCTCCCTGGCCCCAAGAAATCCTATTTTTGCAGAGAGAACAGACTTGCTAATTAAGGTACAAAATCTGAAAAGAGGGTTCCCCACTCCCCCAACCTCAGAAATGGCAGGACCTCCAGCTGAAAAGTTATAGGTGCTGGCCAGAGGGACCATGCAGCTGGGAGCCTCCCCCCACCACAGGTGAGACATCACTATTATTAGCACTGCGTGTAGCACTTATTTTTGAATTTGAGTTACTGTAATGTCTCCATCCCACATACTGGGAAACTGAGTCAGAGAATTTGGAACTTTGTCCAAAAGCAGTGGTTATTCTCTGCACTAGGATAGATTTAAGTGTGCACCATATTGTTCGAGGCATTTTGCACGTATTAATCTAATCCTCATCAGAATCCAATGAAACAGTTACCATAATAACAGTTTCACCAATGAGAAAAAGGATGCACCAAGGTACTGGATAACTCATCCAGCTCCCACAAGGAGTGGAGGGGTGGCCCGGCAAAGGAATTGAGAAGCTCTGGTCTCAGCCTTTGGCCAACCACAATCACCGTGGTCGACCTGATAGATTGCTGGGCCCCAGACCTGGTTTCTGAATCCCTTAGCTGGATAGCACCCGTGAATGTCTGCTCAGGCAAGTCCCGGGGTTGCTGGTGTTGCTAGTGTCAGAATCAGAGTTTGAGAGCAGCCGTTCCAGCTGGAACGCCTAAACAAAATACAACAAATTCTTCTGATCACAAAGGTACACGTGTTTCTTGCTTTAAAAATTGCCCCTGGAGAACAATTAACAACAAAACTTAAAGCATGAATTAATTCCTAGAATTTCCGAGTCGGCTCCCTACGGAGCTTTTTTTGCTAGTTAAATCAAATAAACCCACAAATGAGTACTTTAACGACACCGGCTGCAACCCAGCAACTTCCACGCTCGCTCGCTCGGGTCCTGCACGCGGAAGGCAGCGGTCGCGCAGACCACGTGCTCGGGGACGCCGCCGCCAGGTACGGGGCAGCTGGGGCCAGGCTGCCGGGACGTGGCCTCTGCTCCGGCCAAGGACGCTGGGGCAGCCCCACCCCAAATGGCCCGCAACTGCCCCGCTCGGCCAGATTTATTTCCAGTTTCTTGAGTTTCTTGGGTACAGGGTGAACAGTCTCGTACCCCACATCTATACTCCGCCGGAAGAGCAAATTCCAAGTTCCTTCCCCGGGTCTGAGGCCCCGAGGCGCGGAGGGAGAGGGCGGTGGGGGTCGCCCTGGCGACCTCCAGCCCCGGGCGGGGAGGGGGCAGCCATCTTGCGCGGGGCGCACCCCGCAGGTCGGCGGGCGGGGCGGGAAGGGGCGCGGCCCCGGCACCCCGCCCCCACAGGGGGGGCCTCTCCGGCGCGCGCGCGGGCGCGCACTCGCGGGGCCGCGGAGACCTGGGCCGGATCGGGGTGAGGCGGGCGCGCGGGGAGCCCGGGGACGCGCGCGCGTGCTCCGCGAAGGGGCGGCGGCCGGGCTGGGCGACAGGTGCGCGGGGGCGTCGGCGAAGGGGCGGAGCGCGGGCCGGGGAGGGCGACCCCGAGGGCTCGGGACCGGGGCTGGGGTCTCCGTGCAGCTGCGGTGCGACTTCCTTGTGTTCTCGGACCCCTCGGAAGGCAGAGGAGCGAGCGCTGCGGGAACGCGCGCCGTCCCTCAGCCACTCCGGGAGGCCACAGTTTTTTCAAAGTGCTCCTCACGAGGGTTGACGGTTGCGGTTGCAGCTCTGGGGCAACGGTTGCTACACAAAGTGAAACTTGCTGGTGCGCGGCCCGCGGGCTGCCCGGCGGACCTCAGCCCCGCCGCGCCGCCCCGCCCCGCCCCCCGTTCCCCGTCCCCCGCCCCCCGCGGGTTGGGCGGTGACTCACGCGGCGCCGCCCGGCCGCTTCTTAAGCCCGCGCTGAGCGCCGCGCTCCGACTCCAGGTCGCCAGAGCCCTTAGTCTCCGTTGCGGAGCCGAGTTTCCGGGAAATCGAGGCAGCCCACCAGGAACCGAAAATGCCGAAGCCAGTGAGTAGTGGGGGCCGGGGCGACCTGAGGGAGGCTGGGTTTCGGGGACAGTCACCTGCGCGAGGTGGGGCTGTGCTTGGTCCAGCGCGGTCCAGCTTACGGGGGCAGGGACCGCAGTCGGACGCTGACCCCTTTGTGGGATGTTAAAACCGCACCCTTGCGGTGGTCTCTGCGAGCCCCTTCCCCGAGGTTGTGGTTCGTACGTGCCGGAGGATCGCGTCTGTCTTGAAAGTGCCCGCTAGTGCAACTTTAAGGTTGCTTACAGAGGTCAAATCTCAGGAAATCTCAGGTGGCTTCCGGCAGCCCACCTCCACTGTCGTCCAGGTAGGAAGCCACATGTGACCCGCACATTTCTGGGGGGACATGAAGGCTTTGGGAAGGAGGACGCTTGCTGTCCGGGGGGCGATCTCGTTTGGGGGCCCTTTTCTGCCTGACGCCCAAAGGGCTGGCTGCCCAGTTAACCAGGGAATTTGCTGGCTACAGCAGGATTTTTATCTGAAAGGGTTAGCCGCGGACTGGAATTGCAGATGAGGCAGCCCGGGGAGTTTGATAAGGAGACTCCTTGGGCTCTGGTCGTGCCCTGCCCTTGCAGGTCGGCTGAACACAGTGCCGCGTGCCAGCACCTCTGGCCCTGGACTCCGTCTTGGCTGTCCAGGCCTAGGGGGCTATGGGAGCGCTGTGGGTTCCTAACGATTGGCATTTTTAAGGGAGCTGTATATATTCTGCTTCCTTATTTTAAGTCTGGTGATTTGATGTCTAGACACTGATCAGAGGGTTTTACAGTAGTTGATTTTTTTTTTAATCGCTACGGAGAAAATATTAGAATTAATTAAATTACAGTCTCTAGTGTTTCAAACATGTTGACTCTGTAACCATGGGCTTTTTAAAAAACGGTTAAATTGTGTTCTCTGAAAAGCTATCTTCATTGGAGGTGATACTCTTCTGTTAAGCACTGTTTTGGGCCTAATTTACGACAAGATCACTGGTTCCTGAGTCAGGGCCTGGGAGTGCAGCTCAGCGGCCAAAAGCTTGCCTAGAAGGTCTGAGGCCCAATGTTCCCCCCGCTACCAAAAAAAAAAAAAAAAATAGTTCATGATTCGGAATTTTTTTTCCTGCCTAGAACGTTTTTTATTTCCAATTTAGAAGCGGCATGCAAACGCCTGAGACAAATCTGGCTTAAATCTTACTACAACTCCTTAGGACATGCAGAGGGGTGGTCAGATTAGTTTCTGCTATGGTTTTCCTGATTTCACTCAAAGGGGAGATACTCACTTAATAGCTCCGAGAAAAAGAAAAAAAGTCTCTAACCTCTTCGTGTTCACTATTTTTTTTCTTGTTTAATAGATTATAATTTCTTTTATTTCTTTTTTTAATTATAAAATATATACAGTGCATAAATGATCATCTTGCTCATTTTAAGTGTCCAGTTAAATGGCATTAAAGATACTTGCCTTCACCACCAAGCAGCTCTTGAGCACATCCTCCAAAACTCGGACACTCAGCACCTCATAAATGCTAACTCCCCATTTCTCCAGCCCCAGGCAACCACCATTGTACTCTGTCTCTGAATTTGTCGGGAACTCAGATGGGTGGAATCATACAATCACTGATTGTCCTTTTGTGGCTGTCTCATTTCCTCTAGCATAAGCAGTGTCTTTGGAAGTTCACCCGTGTGGCAGGCCCTGTGTGTCAGATTGCCCTTCCTTTTTCAGAGTTTTATTTCATAGGAGTATTTTGAATGTTTTCTTTTAAAGGTCTTGGCCAGGGAGGTGGCAGGTCTTTTGTAATGGGTAAGAATTTAAAAGTTGTTTCTGACAAAGTGAACTTGTAAATTACTCAAAGACAGCAGCCCATTATGTGTGCATAAGCCTCAATAACAAGTTTTTGAGAGACTTGTTTAGTTTTGTTTTCAGATAGGGTTTTGCTCTGTAGTTCAGCTGGCCTGGAACACAATATGCAACGCAGGCTGATCTCAACTCCAGGCAAACCTGCACCTTAGCCTTCTGAGTGCAGGGATTACAGGTGTGCCCCACCCAGCACAAAAGGTTATTGATCCTATTATTCAGGCCTAAACTAAGAATTTCATTAAGTGGCTTCCATGGGTTTGGCTGATTAACAATGATTAAGGGCCAATCACACTAGGAATGGGTACATCTGAATCATTGAGGTGTCAGGTTTCCACCTTAATGATTGATTTTTCTATCATAAGTGGGACAGAGTTCTATAGGAGACTATTCATGAAACAGTAAAAATGAAATTCTCATGTGTTGTGTTTTCAGTTGGTATTGTTTCTTAGAACAGCATTTATTAAAAAGACACATGCACAGTGCCTTGCACAGGGTGGCACAGATCCTGGCCAGCAGGCTGCAGCTGAAGGGGTGGGGCACCTCCAACAGCGGGTGGGGCAGCAGGCAGGAGACCACATTTCAGTGTATCCTGCTTAGAGGGACCTGGCACTTCGGGAGGGACAGCTGTGGCTTGTCGTCTGGTGTTTTCCCGGGCTGCTTTAGGGCTTTATTCACTGGGACTCATGGCTTCTCAGAGCAGACTGGCATTTCTAGAAGGTACTTAGACCTCTGTGGGGGGCAGCTCCAGGACTGGGTGCTGTGTGTCCTCTGGGAGCAGTGTGGCGTGGCAGTGGACTGGCCCAGGGTTCAGTCCTTGGGCTGCCCTTTCAGGCTGGGTGGCCTGTGATGCTTGGGTCCTCCCTCCCTCCTTCCTTTCTCCTCCTTGCTGTCCTCCTGGAATAGAATGGTGGCGAGGGAAGCCCCACATCGAGGTGTGAAGAGGTAGTGTCCACCCAGGATCTTGAGGGCCGTCACCCAGGCTCTGTTAGTGTTCAAAGTGCTGCTGCCAAAGTTTCTCACGTTAGAGGAGGTTTGGCCTGTGCCAAAACTTTTAAGTTCTGAGATAACCTTATCTCTTTGAGAATACTTCCTTTTTATACTTAATATTGTTAACAGAATTTGCTGAAGAGCACAAGGGACTATTTCCACCCTTCCTCCATCACATGGGGCAGATGGTGAATTAGGTAGCTACGATTTCAGCATGTGGCGGTGAGAAATCCTGGCTAGGGTTACTGGTCTGCCAGCCCCATGCTGCAAGGCGTGATGAATATTTATAGTTCATCCATTAGTTTAGCAGACAGTACTGAGTGACTGAGCTGTGTGAGGCTCCCAAGTGGCAGATGCAAGTGGGCCCTGTCATCATGGATTTACAGTCTGGCTTGGGGACAGATAGTAATCATAGCGAATGCAGAACTGCAGCTCTGGCAGTTGTGCCTGAAGAGGGGTCTATGGTGTGCATGGGGGGACTGAGACTAGGGTTCAGGAGGGTGGACTGGGGAGGTGAAGGCTACTGAGCAATGTGGAAGATGAAGAGCCACGAAATGGGCAGAGCAGTGGCTCCATGTGCACAGCCCGGCAGTGGGGAGGGTGGGGTGGGCCCCCAGAGCCACAGGAAGGCGTGTTTGGCTGAGGCTGTGGTTGGAGGTCAGGCTGTGCCTGCTCAGTCAGTTTTGTTCTTACCTCAGGCTTTTGACCTAGAAGATGATGTGGTTGGACTGGCCTTTTTGGAAGCTGACTGCAGCCTGTAGTGAAACTGCGGGAAGAGGGGTGTTGAGTGTGGATAGTGTGGTAGAGAGTTGGGGTGGTGGGAGTGCAGAAATGGGCACTAGGGAGCTCATGGGGTGGGAAATCGCGGGCTTTGGTGGGCTGATGTGCAGGCTGAGGGCAGTGTTGAGGGGGCTTACAGAACAGCATGGATAGTGGAGCTGTCCCTGAGAGCTGGAATCCTGGAGACTGGTCTGTGTGTTAATAACCTGTGTCCATGACAGGTGAGAATTCTCTTCAGTTCTAGCTTCAGTGTTATGGTTCCATTGTTGGTATTAGATTATGCCTGAGGGTGGGAAAAGGTAGATAGCAAGAAGGGTCTCCAGCTCCAGAAGGACAAGGTCAGCTAAGTTATCTGATGCAAGCCTCTCTCCATCTGCCATCCAGCAGCAGAACTTGATTTGGCAGTGACCAGTGGTGTCTCATTAGTTTGACTCTTAGGGTGCTTTGTTCATATTTTACTTTTTTAGTGCTAGAGATTGAACCCCAGGCCTCAGCCATGTTAGGTGAGTGCTCTGCCACTGAACTACATCCTCAGTCCTTTATTAAAATTTTAATTAGAGACTGGGCATGGTGGCATGTGCCTGTAATCCCAGCTTGGGAGGCTGAAAACAGGAGGATCATTATGTCTGATCTGTGTAGTGAGACACTGTAGACCCTGTACTAAATACATAAAACAAGAAAAATGTAAAAAAGAAAAACTTTGATTAGAGACAGTGTTATGAGTTGCTCAGGTTGACCTTGCGCTTGGGAATCCATCTGGCTCAGCCTCCAGAGTGTGTGGCATTATAGATGTGCATCACCACTCCTGTCTTCTTTTTGTTTGTTATGTCTTTTTGAGACCATTTCTCAATGCTGTTCAGGCTGGCCTTAAACTTTATAGCCCAGACTGGCCTCAAATTCTTAGCAATCCTGCCTCAGCCTTACAAGTGCGGGTAACAGGTGTGCACCACCATGGCCCATCCTCCCTAGCTGCCTTCTTGTTGTTTTCCCCCATCCAAGGGACTTTTTTTTTTTTTTTT
>PVKA01021735.1:14823-38412 GCA_004027165.1 Ctenomys sociabilis
AAAAAAAAAAAAAAAAAAAAAAAAAAAAAAAAAAAAAAAAAAAAAAAAAAAAAAAAAAAAAAAAAAAAAAAAAAAAAAAAAAAAAAAAAAAAAAAAAAAAAGAAAGAAAAGGAGCTGCAATTATACCATGTATACTATTGGATCGTAGTGCAATAAAATTGGAGACCAATTGCAAAATCCCCACAAAAACTACATAAAATATGACCACACCCAGTCTCAATTACCATCTCAGCTTGCCACAGGGGTGGGGGCCACACTGCAGCCTCACCATTACTAAAGGTTTAGGAGCCAGAGAGATGGCTCATTCGATTAAGTGCTTCCCTGGCAAGCACAAGGGCCTGAGTTCAATCCCCGTTTCCGTCAAAAACACAAAAGCAAAGGTTTAGGGCAGGGGAGCTAGCTCAGGGGCCTAAGTGCACAGGACAGGATTCGATCCCTGGCACCACTGACACCATATGCACTGGGGGCCCTTCAAATGGGTACACTGAACCATTAACTGAGGCTAGAT
The DNA here is from genome assembly GCA_004027165.1 of Ctenomys sociabilis. NCBI lineage: Eukaryota > Metazoa > Chordata > Mammalia > Rodentia > Ctenomyidae > Ctenomys > Ctenomys sociabilis. Next base: position 15,332 of record PVKA01021735.1, read on the forward strand.
ATGGTGGTGAATGCCTTTTATGGTGGTGAACATTTTTATGGCTTCTGTGTACAGATATCAGCCTCAAAGACATAGGTGGTGATCAGGATTTTCAGAGTTGGCTGGATCTAGGGTTTGTGATGCTGGGATTAAGCATGAATAATCAGAAAATAAATTCACTGATTGATTTGGCACAATTATGGCAAGATTGAAGACATGAGTGCTATGGGACATTCTCCGAACTAGACCATATATTAGTACACAGAGCATTCTTAAGTAAATGCAAAGGAATTGAAATTATGTGCTGCATACTATCTGACCAAAGTGCAATAAACTGGCAATTATTGACATAAGAAACTATAAAACCACCAAAAACAGGGAAATTAAATAAGAACATGCTAAACAATCAGTGGGTCACAGAAGAAATTAAAAAAAATTAAAAATATTTACAATCAAACAAAATGCACAAACAACCTACCAAAACCTGTCAAATGCAATGAAAGCTGTCTTAAGAGAAAAATTCATAGCAGTAAATACACACATTAGAAAAAGAGAACAAGCCCAAATGTTTTATGCTTTACCTCAAGAAAAATAGACCAAATCAAACCCAAAGCCTAAAGAAGGCAGAAAATTATAAAGATTAGAGCAGAAATTAGTGCAACAGAGACAAAGAAAACAATACAAAGAATAAATGAATCAAAGAGTTGGTTGTTTGAAAGAATAAATAGAATTGATAATCCCCTAGCCAACCCACTAAAAAAGGAAAGAGAAAATCCAAATTCAAGGGCTGGCCAAGGAGCACAGCAGATTAATGTGCCTGCTTAGGCAGATGCAGGGGCCAGGAGTTCCATCCAGGCCTGCCGTGTTGGCCCCACCCCTAGGGTGCACTGAGTGGGCAATAGAGACTAGGCCTGGAGGTGCTCACATATAATCCTAGCACTTAGGAGGCTGTAAACAGGAGGATCACTATGAGTCTGATCTGCACAGTGAGACCCTGTACACCCTATATGTCCTGTCCTAACTAAAAAAAAAAAAAAAAAAAAAAAAAAAAAGCAATAAAGGGAAAAATCACTACAGACCCTAGAGAAATTCAGAAAATTATTAATACCTATTTCCAAAATCTTTACTCCCAGAGGATGAAAAACACAGAGGAAATGGTCAGTTTCCTAGATATATATGAAATGTCAAAGCTGAGTCAAGAAGATATACAAACTCTGATTAACCCAATAATGGTGTCTTAGTTACTCTTCTCTCATTGCTGGGACAAATACCCAACACCCAAAATGAAGGAAGGAAAGGTTTATTTAGCTTATAGTTACTGAAGGTTTCAGTCCATATTCAGCTGGCTCCAAGGCAGAGAGGGGCACATGGCAGAGAGCATCAGCTCATGGTGGCTGAACAGCACCACCAACAAAGAGCAATTGCTACAGCAGGTCTGTCTCTCTGTCTCTTATATTACATTGAGGCTTTCTGCCCCAGGCTAGGGTGTAGTACTCACACCCATAATCCCAGCAGTACTAAGACTCTTAATCCTGGCTTTGGATCACACACAGTCCCAGTGGATCATGAGTTAATCTCAAACTCTATAAGTCCCCACCCCATGACTACATGAGGCTTTGGGGGGGGCAACTAAATGCAAACCATAACAAATGGGAAATAAAAAGGGAAAATGTAACTAAAAAAAAAAAAAAATCACCAACAAAGAAAAGCTTCTAGCAACAAAGAGGAGCCCAGGTCCCAAATGGAAGAAGAATCCTGCAAGAAATGTAGAGATAATTTAATGACAACTTTTCTCAAACTCTTCAGTGAAATTGATAGGGAAACAATGATTCCAAACTCATTCCTGGAGGTATTAGTCTGATTCCAAAACCAGGGAAAGATTCAACTAAAAAAGAGAACTATGGACCAATCTCTCTAATGAACATAGATGCAAAAGTCCTCAATAAAATTCTAGCCAACAGAATGTAGCAAATCATCAAGAAGATTATATATCATAAATCTGATTCATCCAGCAATGCAGGGATGGTTCAATGTAAGAAAATCCATAAATGTAATACACCACATTGATAGAACTAAGAACAAAGCCACATGATGATCTCAATAGATGCAGAAAAGGCTTTTGACAAACTCCAACACTCTTTCATGACAAAAAAAAACAAACAAACAAACAAACAAACAAACAGCAAAAAACTCTACAGAGAATCAGAATAAATAGTCTATATTTTAACCTGATCAAATCTGTCTATGCAAAACCAACAGCCAACATCATACTAAATAGGCAAAAGCTGAAGGTCTTCTCTTTAAAATCAGGAACAAGACAAGGATGTTCACTGTCTCAACTCTTATTCAATATAGTTCTGGAAACAGCAGGAGCAATTAGACAAGAGAGATAAACAAAAGGAGTAGAGATTGGAAAAGAAGAACTGAAATTATCATTATTTGCAGCTGACATGACACTCTACATATAGGACCCCCAAAACTCCATGAAGTGTCTTGGAGATTAAATTACAAAATTCAGTAATGTAGTAGGATGTAATGCACTACCTAAAACTCAGGTAGCATTTTTGTATACAAACAGTGAATGTACTGAGAGACAAAATAGGGAAAGCACACTTTTCTCAATAACATCCCCCAAGAAAAGGAAATACTTAGAAATCTATCTCACAAAGAAAGAGATTTATACAGTGAAAATTATGGTAGTTTGATAAAATAAATTGAAAAGGATTTGAGAAAATGGAAAGATAGTACATACTCCTCGATAGAAAGAACATTGTGTCCATACTACCTAAATTGTTATACAGATTCACTGCAATCCTTATTAAAATACCATTAGTATTTTGGAACCAGAGGAGACCCAAAATATCAAAAGCAACCTGAGAAGTAAAGGAACGGCAGGAGGTATCACAATTCTGACCTGAAATTATACTATAAAGCTACTATAAAATCAGCATGGTACTGGCATAGAGACAGCCCTTAGGATCAATGGAATAGGTTAGAAGATGCAGACACAACTTCAAACACACTCAGCCACTTTATCTTCACTAAAGGGGCCAAACATGCTCACTTGAAGAAAGATACCCTCTTTAATAAGTGGTACTGGAAAAACTGTTTGTCTATATACTGCAGGTTAAAACTCGACCCATGCCTATGACCATGCAAAAAATTGGCTAAAATGAATCAAAGATTTAAATGTTAAGAGAGAAACACTAAATCTGGAGGAAAATGTAGGCAGAAATCTTAAATATATTGGGGTAGGTAGAGAGTTCATGACCAATAAACAAACTGCATTAGAAATACTTCAAAAAAATCAATGACTGGGATCTCATCTTTTTCAAAAGTTTCTGCACTTCAAAGCAAATCTCTAGGGCTGGGGAGATAAGCCCTTCCCTGGCAAGCGCAAGGGCCAGAGTTCAATCTCTGGTTCCACCAAAAAAAAAGAAAATCTCCAACAGAGTAAAAAAGAAAACCAATAAACTGGGAAAAGTTATAGCCAACTGTCTCTCCAACAAAGGCCTTTTATTTTACACAAGTTAAAGTAACTTTCTCTTCCTCATTTTTCTGCTTAATTCTCTAAAGACAGCAGCATCCTGCTGCTTCCTTTCCAGACTTCTTTGCACTTGTTCTTCCATAAGTGTGAGTGTTTTCTTCATCAGGGTCCTGATACTGCTGCTTCTCTAGCTCCAGCTGCCAATGAATGGACTCTGGGTTCCTGTCTGTGTACTGAATGTACCAGCCTTTGGGGCTCTTACCCATTTTGGACAGGTCTTGTCTGCCCAGCCACTTAGTGAAGTCAGTGTTTCCCCTGAGTAGCATACAGATGGGTGTGCTCTCCACTGATGTATCCTTTGGAGACAGTATTGTTATACACTCCCTTGGTGCCAGTGTCTCCTGAGTGGTTCTAGAGCCATTGTGGAATTCCTCTGGAAAATAATCCATAAGCTGCTGAGGAATTTTGGAAGACAGCAATAGTTGACTCTGAGATGCTGGCATACATGACACTTAAAGCCATTTTCATCTGTCATTGTTTCTGATGCATATGGAATACAAGAGCAGTTTTTGGAGACTTTTGGATTTAATTGTACTGGTGATTGTCTTGGGGGTAAGAAAGTCTGACTTCTTCACTGAGACCACAGATGTGACCTTTCAGGAGAAGGGAAGCCTACTGATGAGAAGCAGAGGCCCTCTGAGCCACAACATACAGAGCCTCTAAAGCTCTTAGAACCACATGGTCAATGGGTTGCTCTGATGCCTGGTTCAGTGGGAAGCTAGGAGTCCTGGAACAGGCTCTTCTTCTAGCACAAAGTCCTGTCTGCCCAAATGTCCCATGCTGGGTACCATGGAGATTCTGCTCTCCTGTGTACCAGGTCCGGGGTTTTCAGGATGGGGTTGCTCTCACTGCCTGCCACAGGGCAGTAGGACAGACTGGGCGCTGGCTGGGTGGCACTCAGTGAGTCCCTGTGTGGACAGTCCCTCGAGCAAGCTTGCGTGATGGGAGAAGGCGGCCAGATTGTCATGGTTGATGTCCATGGCTTCCACCTCATTCTGAGAGCTGGGAACCTGAAACCTAGCCAGCGGTGCCCGACTACTTGGGTTACTTGCAGCTTCCCAGCTGCTGACAACCACCTCTGGAATTTTGGCATGGTTCAAGGTAGCTTTTTGTTCCTTCAGACTGAGAAGCAGTCCAAGCTCTGGCAAGGGCAAACAGAAAGGTCTACAGAGGCTGAAAAGACTGTTTGACAACATTTTCTGTAATATGTATTTAAAAATTATAATCATGAGGCTCTATTGAGTTCTGCAAACTGGCTGGTGAAGTTAGAGACCATACTTTTAAGTGAACTATACTGGACACGTAGGTTTACATATCACATTGTTTCTCTTCTGTGAGAAACCCAAAGTGTAGTTAAGGAACATAATTGAGGACAGATAATGGGAAGCAGGAAGAACATACTCAAATGAAAGGGGAACAAGGGAATTGAGAGGGGGAAGGAGAGGAATGGAAAAGAAAAAAAAATAGAAGGAAAAAATGGAAACAAGGTTTGAATAAATGGTGAGTGTAAGAAAGGCTGAAAGGATAAGGGAATAGGAAAAGAAGAATTAAAATGTGTTATGTATGGATACAAATTCCCAAAGACAAATCTGATCGAGAAGTGTAGCAAATATGTACTGCTAAAAAAAAAAAAAATAAAGTTACAAAAAGAATCTTAAAAAAAGAAACCAAAATCCAAATTTCAAGGCTAACTAAAAAAGTGTATCTTTAAGTAAAAAGCTTTTCCTAATTTCCTTATTTAAATGAAAACATATTATTTTAAGTTTTTACTTTTATTGTTACATTTTTGCAGTGCATAATGACATTCATCATTAGTTGTTGGTACATGTGCATAAAACATCTTAATTCTTCTTTAAAATCCCCTTCTCTCCTTCTTTTACTCACTCTCCACCTCTTGGTCACTTTTTCATTTTCTATTATTTATCTTTTGCTTTTCTCTTTATATTTTGAGTTTCTCATTAAGAAACTATGCAATATTTACATTTGCATGTCAGATTTCATTTAACATCCATTATCATCTCATGACGCATCCAATTCTTACTAACAACTCAAATTTAGTTTTCTTTATGCCAGAGTAGTACTCCACTGCATATAAATTACACATTTCCTTTAATCATTCATCTGTTGATAGACATATGGGCCATTTCTAACAGTGAGCTATTATATCTCACTGCTATAAAAATTGGTATGCGGGTATCACTGTAATATGATGTATTTAACACTTTCCAGATGATTCATAGAAGGGGAAAATTGGATGGAATGGAATTTTTGAGCTTTCATTTTGGAGGAATCTTCCTATTGATTTCCATAGTGGCTGTCAAATTTATGTTTCCATTAATAATGTAGAAGGGTTCCTTTTTCCCCCCACAGACTTTTCAGCATTTTTTGTTTGATATCTTGCTGATAAAAAAGCCTTTCTTTCTGGAATAAGGTAGAAACTCAAGGTTGTTTTAATTTGCACTTTCTAATGGCCAGAAATGTTGAGCATTTTGTCATGTGTTTTCTGGCAATTTTATTTCTTCTCTGATAGATGTTTATTCATTAGTTGCCTATTTTTTTATTTTTATTTGTGGGTAGTTTAATAGTTTTGAGTTCTTCAAACATTCTAAATATTAATCCTTTGTTCAAAGTGTAGGTGGAAAACCTTTCTTCTAATTCTGTGGGTTGTATTTTTACTCTTTCTGGTTGTTTATCTGCTATGTAGCAGCTTTTAATTTGATATAGCCCGCATGCACATTGTTGGTGCTACCTCTTGTGGGTTTGGGATTTTATTGAGAAGTCTTCAAGTGTGACTTCTGTTCCTATATCTTCAAGAGTTTTAGTTTTTTTTTTTAATCTCCTAGAAGATTGTTTCTACATTAACATTTAGATCTTTGATGTATTTAGATTTGTTTAGACATTGTGAGAGATACAGGTCTAGGTTCAGTGTCTGCATGTGCATCACCAGTTTCCTGAACACCATTTGTTAACGAGGATATTTTTCCTCCCACATATGTTTTTGGCACTGTTGTCAAAGACCAGATAGCTGAATGTGCCTAAAGCTGTGTCTCCATCTTTGGTTCTGTTCTAGTAACCTATGTTTTTTTTTTTTTTCTTTTTTTTTTTTTTTTCTATGCTTGTTTTTAAGCCAATACCATGGGTTTGCTTTTTAAAAAATCACCATAGAAATTGGGTACTGTGATGTCTCCTGCTTTTCTTTTGTGCAGGATTGCTGCTGCTATGGTGGATCTCTTCTGGTTCTACATTAATTCTAGGGTTTTCTTCATATAAATTATATGAAGAAATTATAACTCATTTATGTACTCCCTATATTTATCTCTATAATCAATTAAGCTGTTGCACTCTATATACAGTACACTGAAGGTGGGCATATTTTTGGGTGACTTTCCAGTAATAATAATGAAGTTGTTATATTATGGACAGAATCACTAAACTGCCTCCTTCAGTTGAAAACATGCTAAATATGAAAGAACACATATGTACAGAATATATTTGCAATGTATTCTTGCAAATAGGATCTTCACAAATGAGGACTGTATAATTGCCTTAGATTGGAAAGTGCCGATAGTAGTACTTGAAAATGTGTAACTTTGTATCAGCCTCTGAGTAATAATTAGCATAATAATTCATATGAGAATGTTTTAGAATGAGAACTAATGGTATTTGTTGTGACTATTAGTTTTGATTTTGCCATTAACAATAAATGAATGAGGAAATGAAATATAAACTACAAATATCCTGTGATCCACTAACAATGAGTTTCAATGAAAGAAAAATTTAATATGGACATACTATCACTTAATGATTGCTGGTGCTGACAAGATACAAACCTATCCTTAGATGTAATATTCATCCAAATCCAGTCAAAGATATAGGCAAGTGATGTGGAAATTTGATAGTATTTTCAATTAGAAACTGAGGCTGAGATAAGTGTAAAACACAGGAAGCTATTTTATAGAATCAGCTTCATCATGTGAATGATAATGGAATTGATTTACAGAAAAGTTTGGTATAAGCAGGACTATTAATTTAAAAAATATAACCAATAAATAATAACTTTAATGATGCAATTACATTAATTCAATGTATGACTCAGCAGATATGTTTTAAAACTATAAAGATTCTGTAAAACTCAAGCTTTATTTCTTCCGATAAAATTTTTAGTAAATTCCTCACAACTCAAAACTTTCCCATTCATTTTTTCTCTTTTTAAATGGAAAACACTTTCATCATCCATGAAATTGTTTTTCCTTGGTTCAGAATCTTTGGTCTCCAACTGTATTTGCACAAGTATGATTTTAGAGTGTCTATATAGTTGAACATACATTGGGATTAATTCACAGTAATTAGTCACCAGGACCTTCTTCCTGTCACCAGATTCCTGGGAGTTTTGCTTCCTCATGAAATACTGCTCACAGAGCCGTACAAGAACTAGGAGAGGCAGCACTGGGGGATATTTGTGGATAATAAAATTTCTCTGGAAAATAATGTAAATTCTTGTTATTTGGATGTCCCCTTTTAAAGATATATGTAAGTCCATTTATTGATTTTTAAAAAAAGATGCTAACATCTTAGTGATTAGACCTTGGCACTGTACTTCTTACTGAGGCATAATGCCAACATCTGCAAGTTTCATCTATGTATTCAAACTATCTCCATTTAGAGAAGGTAACTTTTTAAAAGCATGTTTTAATAAATTACCCATTATGATAAATCTATAGAAATTAACATTGAACAAGGTAAGTTTCTGCTTTTTCTGTTGCATCCAATACTGATTCTTGAGATGCTTCCAATGCACTCTTGGTATCTGAGGCAGCCAGGTTCGCTTTCAACTCACTTTTATTAGGATACTTACATTTTCCCACTAACACAATTCACACACAAAGCCTGGGTGAAAATATCTGTAAAACACAGTTAGCAAGACAGTAACTTCGCTTTAAGTGGCCTCTTTGCATGGCCTCTAGGTATTAAGGTTTATTTAGCAAATGCAGCAACAGGTTATATACATGAGTGTAAGTATGTACATATATGTATACAAGTAAGTTTCAAAAATAGCTATATATGTATATATATATATATATATATATATATATATATATATATATATATTTTTTTTTTTTTTTTTTTTTTTTTTTTTTTTTTTTTTTTTTTTCTTCACATAGTTGGTTGCAGTAACCTCTACAATGGTCTGGGCTCGCAGGATTCAAAGCGCACCCCTCATTTAAGGACCCTTTCCTCCAGGCCCATGGGCATCCCCCTCCCTCCCAATCCAGGGACTTTCGCTCCACCACTGCGCAGGACCCAAGTCCCAAGTTCGGTCCGTCCCGCTCCGCCCGGCCCCAAGCCCCGCTGCGTTCCTTCCTCTTCCTGGGCGGCCTAGGACGTCCGGGTGCTCCCTCCCGGTAGACGGAAGCGGTCCGTGGAGACTGCTCGTAGGGGCCTGGAGACCACGTGCGACCCTAAAACCCCACTCTTTCCTGCCTACCACAGCCTCTGCGGCTCCGGGACGCATGATGCCCCCGGGCCCGCCGCCGTCCCGCCCGGCCCCGGGCCGACCCGCAGGCCCCGGCCCTGCTCGGGTCGCCCCGTCGCCGCTCGGCTGCGGTCCGGGAGGAAGCGGAGGTGAGCGAGGGGGGAAGGGAGCGAGCGGGTGCACCCTCGGGCCGGCGTGGGCAGGGCGCCGCGGCCGGCGCACCCCGAGGGCCCCGTGTCGCAATCCCGAGCCAGGGTTCTGGGGAGCGGGCCGCGCCGGGGCCGTTGGCGGGAGGAGTTAGCGGCTGTTGGGGGAACGGGCTCAGGGAACAGCCCCGGGACAGCCTAGCAGCGGAGGGCCGGGCCTCCATCCTCCCTCCGGGGCGGGCGTGGGCCAGCGGCGACGCGTGTGCGACCGTGACCGCCAGCCCCGGAACGCCCGGGCAGGAGCAGCCGGGGCCGCCGCCGTTGGCCCCGCTGGGGCTGAGCGCCCAGGGGTCGCGGCGCGTCTGCTCGCTGCGCGTCGGGTGAGGGGTCGCCATGGAGATGCGGCGGGGGCAGCGCGAGCCGGCCGCGGTTGGCATGGAAGCGGACCCGGGGGAGCCTGGCGGCGTCGCTGATTGGCCGGCTCTACAGACGCGGGTGGGTTGAAAGTAATTAGTGAGGAGCGGGCGGCCGCCGCCGGGAGCCTGGCGCCCCCCGCTGGATTCTCTTAACACCTCGGGAGACCTCCCTCCCTCACCAGCCCTGCCACACCTGCCGTGCCTGTCCCTCCCCAGAGTGCCTTTCTCTGAAGTAAATCGGAGAGGAGCCCAGTTCGCTGTGGGTTCAAGCAGTGTTTTGGCTCTGCTGTCTAGTGGGAGGAGGCAGCGCCTTCTTTGTCACTTGGGAAAGGGACATACTTTCGCGGCCCTCAGGTATGCTGGATCTACTGTTCGGAGTTAGGGAAAATGAACGCAGAAGACGGGAAAGACTGGAGCTCACAGGTTAAAACTCCCAAATCTCTAGCAACCCGACTTGAAGGGTTAGCAGGGAGGGTGTCTCTACCTTTTAGCCCTCAAATAAGTTCTGGAAGAAAGCTCCGAAGGATTGAAATGACTGTTTTGGTTCAGAGTGGCCTTGATTGATTGTGAGATAGCTCAAGACCCTTTTATTTTCTTTTTTTAAAAAATGTATTTAGTTGTTGCAGGGTCTCACTATGTAGCTCGGACTTGTGATGATCCTCTTACTTTCAGCCTCCCCAGCGCTGGGATTACAGGCCTGTGCCACCATGCCTGGACTCTGGCTGGTTCAGCTTGCCCTGGGGCGGGGCTGGTTCAGCCTATTCTTCAGGGGATCGAACCTTGATCCCTGCACTTGTCCAAGCACGTCTAAGCAGGCATTTTAGTCCGTTGAGCAATCTCGCCGGCCCCAAGACCCTTTTAACTCTTAATTACTGGGAAGATAGGTAGGCAATTGGTGCTGATTCTGTGGCTTGGTATTCTGCATCCCAGAGATGTGCTGCACCCTTCCAACTAATTTGTTTCTTTTTTTCTCTGATAGTGTGTGGAGGCCAAGGCAATGCATCACAGCAACTCCAAGAATGGAGTCCTTCTGGCTCAAGTGACCCAAGGTCCTGGTGCTGTTCAGATGCTCACAAGAGCTCAGCTCGGCCAGGATCCCTCACACAGGACAGTGTTGGGGGTGCTAAGTGAGAATGAGCAGTGCAAGAAGACCTATGGCCAGGTAACGACCCAGAGCACTGGGGATGATGCTGTAGAGAAGGGCTTCTTGCCATGGTTGGGAAGTGCTTTTTTTTTTTTTACATTTGTACCTACAATTCTCCTGGACTATTAACAACCCAGGAAGGTGGCCCATGGGGAAATTGATTTCTGAAGATCACCTTGGCCAATCCCTTCAGCAGAGAGAAATAGTGATTAACTTTGTGTTGTTAGCTTTCTAATACCCAGGATGTAGGTCTAGAAACTATTTGGATTAAATATATGTTGAATGATTTAAAGACTAGGCTGAGAAAGAAATGTGATTGAACAGAATAAACTATGGACCTGGAGCTCCACTAGCTCAGAGGTGCTCAGTCTGAGCCAGGCCATGCCTAAAGCAATCTTGGGTAATCTTAGTTGTGTTCATAGGGGTGGTGTCAGAATCAGTATTGGATCAGACTTACTAGGTTACCTAAAAAAAAACATTTCTTGAGATCAGCTGTCTCCCCTCTGCTAAGAGCAAGTAGGAAAATAGGGGATGGAGTCTCAGATATTAATTGTGTGTGCTACACTTGCTTTAGAAGACTGACCACAGATCTGTACATCTAAATGTCAAAGAGAACTTGAATCCTTAGAAAAGCATTTTTGAGATAGAAATAAAAATGCTTCTCTAATGCTGCTCTTAGACAAATGCATATAATGTCATTTTAAGCCCATACTGTGTAACTGTTAACAGACAGATGCAGTGGTTTTCCCATTTTGTAGGTGGGAAAATCTGAGGGGTATAACAGCCGCCTCCCAAAATGTTATGTTGAAGGCTAATTAGAAGCCCTTTTTCTACTACCTTTCCAGGTCATTAACTTTTGTTCCAGGATCAGTTTAAACAGAGAAAAATGTACACAAAATGATTGGTTCAGAGTTGTGGAGATAATTGAGTGAGCATGTCATTAATAAATAGAACTATCTAAGCAATATTTATTTCTGTAAACATACAGTCTAAGACGGTACTTATCATCATTATTATTATTTATTTATTTATTTTTGCGGAACCAGGGATTGAACTCAAACCCTTGCACTTGCTAGGGAAGCACTTATTCTACTGAGCCATCTCCCCAGCCTCTAGATGGTACTTATGATTTGATGGCTTTGCCATTGTCGACAGGTTTCATTTTAAATGCACAAATCCCCAGTACCACAAAATAAAATAAAAGAAAAGAAAATGAAATGAAATAAAATAAAATAAAACTTTCCACATTTTAAATGCACAAACTCAGGCTAGTAAATGCCCTGTCCTCTTGCCCAGTGCTGCTGCTTGGCACTGCCTCTACTGCTCTGTTCCTCTATGGTCTCCTTAGAAATCTGTCTTCTATGTCCCCACAGCTCCTTCTCCATCCTTACTCTCAGCTCATGGCTTGGCACCCTACTTCTGCTCCCATGTGCCATATACTCTGGCTTATGCATCTTGTTCTGTGGCTGATGTGCTTTTATGCGAATGAACTCTCCAGAGTGCACCTTGTCATGCATCCTCCTCTTGGTAGGAGACTATCTCTCCAACAGCTCTTGATTTTTCTCGTTTTTTGCTCCAGTGTCACATAGATGTATTGTAGTTATTTTTAACTTCAAAAACATTTTATTACACAGCTCTTTGCAACTACTGTTCAGTTTTAGCAGTTGAGAGTTTATCCACTGGTGTGTAAACTGTATCAGAGAGACTGAAGATGTGGTATGGCATGCTCTGTGCTGTACTCCTAGTTCTGAGGACAGTATCGAGGCCACAGCAGGTCACATTACTTAATGACTGAGTTATTTTCATTTGTAGTTCTCTTTGACTCAAAGCTTTTTACTATCCTTACTTGAATGACCAACAGCATCTTACATGATTGACTTTTTATTCTTTGAAATAATTTGTTTTTCCTCAGTTTGGAGAACATTATTCTCTCCAGGTGTTCTGTCTTGCTGATTTGCGCCTCCTATGTATCTTGGTCTGTCTTTAGGTCTCTAATCTCTAAAACTCAGTCTTCGGTTAGTCCTTGGTTTGAATCTTAGCATCAGAATATCTTTTGATGATTCATTCTTCAGTCCAGACCTCTGAGCTTTACTGAAGGCTCATGTATCCAGCAGCCCATGGGACATCTCCACTTGGATGATATGATACATACCTTGGACTTGTGCAAAGCGGGACACCGACCCTTTAACCTGCTCCTGACTTGCTCTTCCCAGTGTCTTCCTTATCTCAGTAATGAAATCTCCATCCCAAAATCTTTGTCATCTATGACTCTTTTTCTTCCACTTCCTATCCAAACAGATTAGCAGTTCTATTTATAAAACTACCTGTAATCTCTTCCCCTCTTATCCTTTTGTTCTTACCGTGATTGAAACCCCTGTTTTTTCCTCTGGACTTTGCAGGTTTCATAACTAGTTATCTAATTCTGATCTTTGTTTCTACACCTGCTCCCAGCTAAGATGAGCCTTTCAGAACTTAGATTATATTATTCCTCTGCCTAAAATATATCCATGACTTCCCCCTCTCCATCAAAGCCAGTCCCTAAGTGGCCTATGGGGAGCCTCTAGGTGTTGGCTCCTCTTTGTTCTGACCATGTGTACTACGTTGCTCTTGGCCTACTGTATCTTTGCCTGTTTGTATCTACATCCCTTCCAACCTTCTAGGTTGAACATTTGTTCACTGCTAAATCCTGGATACCTGGAACAGCATCATTAAATATTTTTGTGAACATGTATCTCAGTCTTTGTACATATATGAATATAACAAAAGTCAAGTTTGTCAGTAACTTGGAGTTATGATTACTTGTTTATATTAACTTGTGATTGTGGTCCTATAAAGTACCTAAAACTATAAAGTTCCTAAGATTTTTCCCCCCAAATATTACTATAAAAGTTTTTGTCTTTTATTTTTATTTTTATTTTTATTTTATTTTTTTTTTGTCTTTTTGAGACAGGGTCTCGCTATGCAGTTCAGGCTGGGTTTAAGCTCACTTTGTAGCTCAGGCTGGTCTTGAACTCACAACAATCCTCCTGCCTCAGCCTCCCGAGTGCTGGGATTACAAGCATGCGCCACCACGCCCGGCTAGTTTTTGTCTTTTAAATAGCTGTGTATGAAATGAGAATTGTATAGAGGTCTGTACCTTCAAGTTAACTTTCTAAGAAGAGGGGCTCACCATAGGAACTCAGTAACTATGTGTTAACAGCTATGCAGAACACTAAAATCTTGAGGTCTTGTGATGCTGTAGGCATATGGCTAACTTGCAATTTTTCTCCCACACATGATACCTGTTTCATTTTGGGGGAGAGCTATAGCTTTTCTTCTTTCTATAATCTTGACTGCCCTGTGACACATACTTGTATATAAAAAAAAAAAAAAAAAGCAAATTTTAGGTAGACTCTTTCCATATTTTAAATATAGATGAAAATAAAGGAAAATAATAATTTCTAAGTTTTATTCTCTGGAATTATATTGTTGGCATAGATAGTTTCGTTTAGGATTTACTTTCCTGAGCTGCAGGTTTAGGTGAGAGTCATGTGATCCTAGATGCCCTTTGGGGGTAGCCACTGGCAAGAGATTTTATTTCTGTTTTAAAGGAGATCACAGCAATCAGGTGTTTTCCTGGACCAGAAAATAGCTTCCCACCACCTGGAAAGAATGTGTTGTCTGATTACGGGGTTCCTGAGGCAGCCAAGCATGGATTTGATATCTACATGGATGAGCCTGAGCAGGAGGAGAGAAACGGCCACCTGGGTAGAGAAGGCGTTGCCTTGGAGGCTGTGTGTGAAGTGGACACCAGCACGCTCAAGTCTGACCTTCACTTCCTGCTGGATTTCAACACAGGTAATCTGACTCACCCACAGCTTGATGGTGCCTTGTGTTCACAGCTGTCGCAGTGTCTCAGTAGTAAGTGACCAGAAAGAGAAAAACACAAAGCACTGACTTTTCACAGCTGCCTGGGGAAGATGAGTGGATGTAATGAGTTTGATATTAAATGAATTATCTGACAGTATTTAATCTCTGCAGTTTCTCCTATGCTAGTGGATTCGTCTCTCCATTCCCAGTCAGAAGTCATGTCAGAATTTGACACAGATGTGATATATGTGACTGAATATGCTGATGAAATTCATCAGTACCTTCGAGAAGCTGAGGTACGTTTCCCCAGCTTCTGCTTCAATTTCCAGTACCCCAAGTGCTTAACATTTTAAGTTACAAATTCCTAGCTGTAACCACTGGTGAATGGTACTGACATTCATCTAAACATAAGAAATACATAAAAATAATATAAGTTGACCACCCCTAATCTGAAAATCTAAAATCTGAATTGCTCTAAAATCTGAAACTTTTTGAGCATTGCCTTCATGCCACATGGTTTTGGAAAATTCCGTGTCATAAAACTTTGTTTCATGTACAGAATCATTAAAACTGTTATATTGAATTATATTTAGATTATGTGTGGTAGGTATATGTGAAGCACAAGTCAATTTTGTGTTTAGACAAGGGTCTTAACTTCAAGATATCTCATATATATGTAAATATCCCCTAATCTGAAAAAATCTAAGACTGAAACATTTGTATTCGTAAGCATCTCAGAGAAAGGACATTTAACATACGGTTTTGATAGTGAGTAGCACTTATATGATTTCTCTGTGACTTGAAGAATTTTTGTTAAGCATTCACTCTTAGGAATAATCCATATTGTTGATTTCTTCTTTAGTTAAGGTGTTAATTCATTATATTTCACACTTTTTTCCTTGTCATGATAAAGTTTTATGATTATGAGTCACTGTCTTCCTAACATTTTTTTGGGTTTTTTTTTTTTTTTTTTGTGCAAGGTCTCACTATGCAGTTCTGACTCGTAGTGATTGATCCTCCTCATTTCTGTTTCCCTTGTGCTGGGATTACAGGCATGTGTCACCACATCTGGCTCCATTGCTGGCTCAGCACACCCGGGGGTGGGACTAGCATGGCCTGGGTGCCGAGGATCAAACCCTGGCCCCGCGCTTACCTAAGCAAGCGCTTGGTCCACTGAGCTATATCGCTGGCCCTTCTCAGGGGTTTTTAGTAGTGACTGTACTGCTGAATGGTATTTCTGGTATTGCAACTATTGCAAACTCTTTGCCCAACCAGATAAGATACAGGCCCAAAGCTCACTACATGAGGAAGCAACCAGACATCACGGAAGGCATGCGCACTATTCTAGTGGACTGGCTGGTAGAGGTGGGCGAAGAATATAAATTTCGAGCAGAGACTCTGTACCTGGCTGTCAACTTCCTGGACAGGTTTCTTTCCTGCATGTCTGTTCTGAGAGGGAAATTGCAGCTTGTCGGGACAGCAGCTATTCTTCTGGCTTCGTAAGTGTTCTTTCAGTATGAATAATGTAGAGCTGTTTCGTGTCAAAACACTTAATTTTTTTCTCCATTTATTGAAGAACTGCAGTGCTTGACAATTAAAACTATTCATGCCTCTTTTGATAAAAGATCATCATCTTTGTAGGAGTTACTGAGAAACTGAATCTACCCACATGTTCATTGTTCAATTCAGGTGTTTAAGATTTACAGCAAGAAGTTCAGTATCATGACTAAAGCAGGCATCAACTCAAATTCAGGATCTAATTTAACTCTTTTGAAGCATAGTCTTTTAGCTGTGTTCTAGTACAAGTAAAATGCCTCTTATATAAACAGATTTTGGTTATGTAAAAGCTGTTTGCATGATCTATCAACCAACCTGTAATAACACAGTTTATTTGGTAACAGTGAATAAATGTTTTTAAACTGGTTCTATTTCTCTCAGTGTTTCATAAAGTGCCTAATTAATGTGGGAAAAGTGAGCTGGGCTGTGGCTTAGCAGCCCTTAAGTGACTTATGGTTGGGTCTCAGTTTCTATTCTTTTGGCTTTCAAATATTCTGGTTACTAATATGTAAAACTTGCTGGTAGTACCCTAAAGAAAGCAGGAACAAGGCAGAAGGAATGATGTCATGGTCTTTCTCTTGGATATTCAGCATCGTTGCAGTTGAGTATGGCATACATGATCTTCTTAAAAATTAAAGGGCCATGAATTTTTTTTATTCTCATTGTGTACTTGTCTCATTGTGTTCCATCTTATCCACAAAATGATTTGAGGTTTATAGAAGTAGTAAGTATTCACCTGTAGTGCCTTGTGCAGAATCTTTCAATATATCAGAATCTAGAGCCTACAGTTCTCAGTTGGAAGTGGTTTCTGTTACTGTTACCAGAAGTAAATAAAATGTATCCTTCTAACAGTATTATTCTTGGGCTGGAAACAAGCGCTTAATGTCTCCATAGCCTTGTGTCACTCTATGATCTTGAAGGGGAAATTAAGTTATAAGGAAGGACTCTCAGTATGTCCAGGCTGAGTCATGGGAAGGAGAGCCGTGAATTCCAGACATGACTCCTACAAAGTCTTTCCTTTCCCAGGAAATATGAAGAGATATACCCACCCGAAGTAGAGGAGTTCGTCTATATAACTGATGATACATACACAAAGCGACAGCTGTTAAGGATGGAACACCTGTTTCTGAAAGTCCTGGCTTTCGATCTGGCAGTACCAACCACCAACCAGTTTCTCCTTCAGTACTTGAGACGGCAAGGGGTGTGTGTCAGAACTGAGAACCTGGCAAAGGTATGCCTCTCGACTTCCTGGAACTTCACGTGCAAGGAGGGTGAAAGCAGGCCTTCCGAGTCCTCCCTCAGCTTTTCTATTCTTTCTTGTTTTTTCCTTGAACCAGAGGAACATTTAACTGTTTAAGAGGACTAATTTTAAGAACACAGCGTTTGGCTACAAGACATACCTTTGGGCAACCTTTGGCAGGCACAAGCTACATCATCACCCCACTGTAAAAGACATCTAAGCTTGGAGGCTGTTCCCTTATTGGATATAGATCACAAGCCATGTTTCTTGGTTTGGGAAAAAAAAAATGAATGTAGTTCAATTTGGTTCTAAGCTCATCCTGAGCTGTTAACAGAGGAACTATCATTTGTTCATTTGGAGTTACATATTTTTCCCAATTACTAGGATATCTGGTATGTATATGGTGTGCAAAAAGTAGTAAGCATGTCTACATAGATTTTACTGTGTTTGTTGGGAAATGTGCCCCCACAGGTCTGGTTCTAGCCTTGGAACTGTGTTCCAAGATACATTGACAGCTTTCATATAGTCATGTTTTTGCCTTTTAATGGAAAGCTCTGTTCCTGTTGCAGGTGCCATACCAGTAGTACTATATCTGATTATCAAAAATTACATTAGTGCCATATGGGTAGGCAAAACACAAGATATTGAAATTTTATTAAAATTTAAATGCAATTTTGGTTAAGGACAAATGGTGGTTTATTTCTGTGCTCATTACTAGATAGTGGCTGAACAGAAGTAAGATACAGTATATTACTTTGACATTTCTGTGTCTACTTAGGACTTTGGTCAAACTTCACACTTTCTGTTTTGCTTAGTATGTTGCAGAACTGAGTCTACTTGAAGCTGACCCATTCTTGAAGTATCTTCCTTCACTGACAGCTGCAGCAGCTTATTGCCTAGCAAACTATATTGTGAACAGGCACTTCTGGGTAAGAGTCTATCTTCTTTTCAGATGAAATGTGAAGCCTGTTCAGTGATTTAAAATCTGCTGAGTAGCTTTGAAGGATTAGACTGGGCTTGCCTGTGGTGAAGGCAAGCTAGTGTAATGAGGAACGGTTGTCTTGGCAGCCAAATCCAGCTTGCCACTGAGTGTTTCCAGTCAGATAGCCTGGCTCTGACTCAGTGGCTTTATACCTTGGGGGGCCGAGATGGCAAGAAGTCATGCAGGTGGGGTGTCACAGCTCATATAAAAGATACAGGACTAGAACCCTCAGCACCTGCTGCTTTGCTTGGAAGGCCCTTGAGGTGCACTCACTGACCTTCTAAGCAAAAGTTGTTGACTTTTATCTTGCCTCTCATAACCAAACCAAATCACACCCTAACAAACTAAACCACACTAAATCACATTAAATCATACCAGACCAAATGAAGCCAGAGCAAACCAGAGTCTGGTGAGGAGGACCAGAAGATTATACCAGGATTATGGGAGGCTAGGACAGTCCATGTCACCTCTTACCCAAGAGGGTAAGGCCATAAAGAGTCCCCTGATGTTTGCTGTTGTCCTAAATGAACTATCTACCTTCATTTTCTGGGATATTTATTTTTTATGTTGCATTTTGACTAATAATATTTAGTATTCAGCAAAAACATGAGAATTGGGTAAGCATGGCTCTTTATGGAGTCCAGTAAATATCCCAGTCATAAGGAAACAGGAAAAGTAATCCACATCCAAATCAAGAATTATAGACATACATTATAAGTGAATTAAGAAATGTGGAATGATGGCTGTTTTAAGAAACACTGCATAACTCAAGTATCTGAAGGAAGTGAATATGATTTCTTTTGAGATAAATATGTATACTTACTAAGGAATTCTCTTCATCTCACAATCACTTATCTTCAGATTTAAATGTCTTATAAAGTTATGTAAAGCAGTTTTTTTTTTTTTCTTTTGTCCTGATTAGCCAGAAACGCTTGCCGCATTTACAGGCTATTCATTAAGTGAGATCGTGCCTTGCCTGAGTGAGCTACACAAAGCGTGCCTTGATATACCCAGCCGACCCCAGCAGGCAATTAGGGAAAAGTATAAGTCTTCAAAGTAAGTACTGACATTTTCTTATCTTGGCTCACTATTTAAAGCTTACTGGGTAATGGTTGTTTCAGTATTAGAAATGGAATAAATTGAATATTGGGTGTGAGCTTGAGATCATAATATTACCTTTAAAATCAAAGAAATGAATTTGGAAAGGCCTAGGTGTATAATTTGTCAGCATATAGTACCAGCTTCCTTCCAGTCTGTTAAAACTATGAAAGAGTTTTCTGAGGCCTGAGATGCTTACAGAGCTGACAGGCCTGGTGCGTACTGACTTAGCTGTGGGCCTCATTTCAGGTACCTGCACGTGTCCCTGCTGGAGCCACCTGTGGTGCTACCTCTGCAGTAAGTGTTGGGGTGTCAGCACGTCCAGAACTCACCTGCCCGATCAACAGAATTGCTCTTGCTTTTTACAGGTTTCTCCAGGTTGGGTCAACTATTTTCAGTATTGATGCTTTAAAATATGGAAATGTATCAGTTATGTTAGACTTCCGTAGCTTGTAAAATAGTTTAGCATTTTTAAAGAATAAACTTGCCTTGTGACCATGTGCTGTGTGAGACTTATTATTTGTATGACTGACATACTTGCTGGAAATTTTAGTTTGGAATGTCTTTACATAGAAAGATTAGAACAAAATACATTTTGGAAAAAAAAAAGTAAATAAAATTCATCCTAAATTTTGTTTGCTTCAGGCTGTAAATGGAATCATAAAATGGTCATATTTTATATATTTTGACTCCTTCCTTCCTTGCTTCCTTTGTATTTAAGGGAAGGGTCTACAGGATATTCAGGGTATCACTACTAGATTGGACCTGTTTACAACCTCCCAAGAGCTAGGATTACAGGTGTGCCCGTCATGCAGAGTCTCATTGCTCCCTGGGGGTGGTGCTGACATGGCAGTCCCAAGGATTGAATCCCTGTCCCTTGCACCTGCTTGCAGGTACTTTAATCCACTGAGCTCTTTGGCTAGCCCATGACCACTTCTTTAAAGTGTGCACAAGTTCTTAGACAGTTTCAGTGTTGCCAACTCCTCTAAAAGAAACATTCTTAAGACATCTCCAATCCTAGTTCAAAGAAGCAATCAACATTTCCTTAAAGCATTCTGATGTATTATACATCTTTCCCAAAGGGGATATAGGGCCTGTGTTAATGCAGAATCCTCTGTTTTCATGTCATATAGTAAGGTTCTTGCAGTCTTGCTTTCTCATTTTGGCACCAGTATGTTTCCATTCCTGTACATGCTAAACTTTCCAGCTATCCTTTTGTACCTAGCAATGTAATAGACAAATTGTCCTATCCAGGCAGATGTGGCAGGAGAGGATAGTCATGGCTGATTTGGGTGACTGAAGTATTGTGTTTGCTTCTTTAAAGCCTTAAGGACTTGAATGATTCAACCAATGAGGGAAGCTCCCTCTCATTAGCTACCTGTTTGTATCACTTCCTTCCAAGGATATGTGTAGCTGTTGCAAATTGAACCGTGACACAAAATTTGGATCCAGATACAAATAACACTGTATTTATTTTTAGTACAAAGGTTTGGACCCCGTTTCTTACACAGGGTAGACTAGTACTCTATTATCAACCTATATCCCTAGCTCAATAACATTTTCTTTTTTCCTGGTAATGACTTTTTTTTGTTTTATTCTGTTTTTCTTCAGCTAGGAAGGACCTTGGAAAAGCAGTGTTCCAAAGAAAATTATTTTGTAAAGGAAATTTTTATTTCTTAAATGATCTACAAGTAGCCCTGACTCTAGTCCATGAAACCATGCTATAGAGTTCTGAGCACATAATTTATGTTCTTTGCTGTAAGAAGTTTACACATATATCATTCCTACTCACACACCCACTGATTGCAAACAACTAGTCTTTGATTTTGACTTTTTACTTTGTTGTTTCCCTGAAATACTTCACTTAGAAATAGAAATATAACTGTCACCTGTACCTCCCACTCACCTTACAAGTGAATAGCAGCCATCTGTGTAGTCCTGCTTTCATTCCATGCTTCTTGTTCCTGAGTTTGATGCTAATCAAGTCCATGTGTAGTTTCATTTATTTCTTCCTTTATTTTTTTATGTATTTTTATGTATTTAGTTGTTTATTTATTTTGGCAGAACTGGGGATTGAATGCAGGCCCTTGTGCTTGCGAGTGCTTCTACTGAGCCATCTCCATGACCCTGCCTTTAGTTGTTGCAGTCTCACTATGCAGCTTGGACCTCTTGCTTTCAGCCTCCCCAACACTGGGATGCACCACTACACCTGGACTCTGGCTGGCTCAGCATGTCATGCTGGGGATTGATCTGCAGTCCCTGTGCTTTGCCTAAGCTTGCCTAAGAAGGTGCTTTAGTCCTCTGAGTTATCTCGCTGGCCCCATGCGTAGTTTTTATGCTTTGTAAAAATATGTCCATAAATAATGATGAAAATTTCTGGAATTTAACAGTTAATTGATGCTTAATGTACCCTTCAGCAAATCTTATTTCTTGAGATTTTACATATTAAGTAAATAGAATCCTAGTTATTTATACATTATATAGTCTTAATGTACTATTTATATACATGTATTGTCTTATATGAATCATAGCTATGATTTATGTTTTAAATCGCCCCCCCCCATCTTTCTCTTGTCCAATTCTATGCACTATTTGCCACCCAGGAACCTGGCTGGTCAGAGCTCTGGGTGTAGCAGTTCTTTTTTTTTTTATTATTTTAGGGGAAGGTCTAGAAGGTTTTCAGAGTCTCACTACTAGATCAGACTTATAGTAATCTGCCTGTTTACAGCCTCCCAAGAGCTGGGATTACAGGCTTGCTCCACCATGCCCAGTCTATCACCATCTCAGCATGCCCTGGGGGCAGGGCCAGTGCAGCAGGTCCCCCAGCCCCTGTGCCTGCCTGAAGGTGCTTTTATCCACTGACTGGCCCTTAAACACCTGAGCCTAACCCGCAAGCCCCCTAAGTGTGATAGTTCTACCTCTGTCTGCCTCTGAAGGCTCTTTGGCCTCTGTATTCAAAAAGATTGCAGTTTTCTGAGGAACTCAGACATGAGTGCAAACCCAGGGGGCTTTGAAGCATGCTTTAAGGACTATTTCTAATGTAACATCAGGAGCTAAAGCCTCACATGGGATGGATATAACCAAACTGTTCCATGGTTTCTGTTTTCTTAGTAAACTTTTGCTATTAGAGAGGTAAAACATCCAAACACATTTTACTCTAAAACTTCAAAATGTCATTAACAGGTACAACTCTACAACAGATGCAGCTCAACAGCAGACTCCCTACTTGAAACATAGCTACAGTTGATTCTTCTGTTCTCAGTGTCTAAGGCAGGGGAGGTAGCCACAGCTCATGGCTGTGATCCCAGGTAGCATCTGTTTTAATCACTTTTCTTATTGAGACAAAATACCTGATACCTACAAGTTAAAGGAGGAACAGTTTATGTTAGGTCACAGTTTATGGAGGTTTCAGTCCACAGTTGGCTGGCTCCAAGGCAGGTCAGCAGAGTAGAGGTGCACTGTAGAGGAGAAACAGTTCTTGGCACAGCAGACAGGAGGCAGTGGGCCTAACTTTCCTCTCCCCCTTTGTATTCCACCAAGTACATGAACCTATTGGCTGGTGCCACCCAGGCCCAAGGTGGGCTTTCTTCCTTTGTAAATCAAGTTAGCCACACTTGGAACTGTGCTAATCTAATTATGGAACTAATCCA
>PVKA01021736.1:0-38196 GCA_004027165.1 Ctenomys sociabilis
AAAAACAAAAAAAAAAAAAACCAAAACCAAACCAAACCAAAAGGAAATAGTGGTTGGCTGACATAATAACATTACTAGTTATTATTCTGATATTCCTTCTGGGGTACTCAACCCATCCCTGTGGGACCCAAATTATTTACCCAAATTTCCTTCACCAGCACAGGCTCCTTGGGTTCCCCAAGTTTCCCCGTGACTCAGAGAAACACATCAAAACTGCCTCTGAGTCACCAAAAACTACAACTCCCACAGTCCCAGGGGGCAGAGTGAGTGTCCAGCGAGACACTTGAGGTGGTTCTTGGGATGTGAAAAAGGTTTTCTTTCAGCAGACGTCGGTTCTCCAGCCCAGCACCTCCACCCCAACATTCCCAGGTGGGGGAGGGGAGAAGGAATGCTTACTGGTGCAGAGCTGGCAGAGGCCAGTGGCATAGAAGAGCCCCCCTCGCCGCATGGTGTACAGCTGGAACATGAACAGGATGAAGGACAGGCAGCACAGGATGAGGGACAGCACCATGAGCACCTGCACCGCCTTCAGCCAGCCTGCAGCAGGGGAGCATGCGGTGGAGGTCACAGGAGGCCCGGGCTCCTCTCCCTTCTCGCTGCTCTTTCACCCTTTGCTTCCTGTACCCCTTTCCCCTGCTCCATTCAGGGCCATACAGAGTGGACACCTAGGAGTACACTTATGCGACTTGGAGCTGCACAACTGTACTAAATTCCTCCATCAGCTCTGGTGATTGCTTTGCAGAACGTTAAAGGCTTTCTGCATAAATAAACATGTGTCCTAGGAATAGAGCCGCTTTTGACTAATTTCTTTCCATTTCCTTCTCCTGTTTGGGCTGAATCTGACACGAGGCTGAATACAATTGAGAGTGAATTGCTGTCATCGATATTAGAGGAGAAGCATCTAACCTTTCATTTTATTTCTTGCAATACTGGGGACAGAACCCAGAACTGGGCCGAGTTCCCTTGGAAGTGTAGGGGGATGCAGGTAAATCCCTTTAGAATTTGGAATCCTAATGTTCTGGTCTTGGACCTGGCTGCACACCATCCAGAACAGTAGCTCCTCTGTTTAAATCTTTGGAAATAGAGCCTTCTCAGAATGTTTGGGTCTTGGTCCCCATTTGTTCAACCTGTAGCATGTGGCCTGCAGCCTATCTTGAGTCTTGGGGAGCCAGTGCTATTGGCTCATCCTCTTTAGAGCAAGTGCCCACTACCATCCAGACAGGTGGGGTGCCACCACCCCACCGGGGCACCACCACCCCACTGCTCAGCCTGCGTGCATTGAAAAGTTAGGCCTGGAGGAGCTTGGGACCCCCTACCATGTTGCAGCCCAGTCCTTGCCCTCAGCCCTCACCATTCTCGCTGACGTTACTGCAGGCCCACGTTTTGGTGTCGTTGTTCCATGTGCAGTCGTACCAGAGATTCAAGGACTCCTTCCCAGGGAGAGTCCACCAGGACTGGGGTGGATGGAGAGACAAGGTGGAGTTAGGAAGGGGAGGTGAGTGGGTGTAGGGAGGGTGAGGAGTAGGGAGAGGGCAGAACTGAGGGTCAGGGGTATAAGAGGAAAAGCGGTGGGGAGAGGGCAGAGAGGATGTCAGAAGTAAGGGTATAAATGGCTGAGTGAAAAGGTCGAGGCAAGGCTGGGTGTGGTGGCGCACACCTGTAATCCCAGAACTCTAGAGGCTGAGGCAGGAGGATCACTTCGAGTTGGAGACCAGCCTGGGCTACAAAATGAGCTTCAGGCCAGTGTGAACTGTACAGCGAGACACACACACACGCACATGCACACACATGAAAGAAAAAGAAAAGGTGAAGGCTAGGAAAGACAGGGTTAGAGAGATTTTTAAATAGGGGGTGTGGCCAGAGCGGCCCCGCCCCGAAAGGCCTACCTTATCCAGAGTGGCCACGAAAAGCAGGATGAGGATGAGGATGTGAAGGGCAGAGACCACCAGCAGGAGGAGCGACATGGCTGCGATGGAAGCCTAGGAGGTGGAGGATCAAGAGGCTGGGACCAACCCAAGGGAGGGGAGACTGAGAGGAAGCTGGGCCTGGACCCAGGGCCTGGGAGGAAGAGGCTGTGGTCTCAATTGGATTTGAGGGGGGAGTGGCTGGGATTAAACACTTGTATCTCTCAGGGAGGAAGAGGTTGAGTCCTAGATGCCTGTCCTGTGTTCCTTTGAGGCAGGATGGAGACTGCTGGAGACCGGAGACCGGCTCCTGGGTGCTGGAGTAAATACGACCAGCCGACTTAACAGTGTAGATCCCGTGTCCTCAGAATCCTGTCCCGAGGGATATGTGAGCCGAAGTATGAAAATTCAAGTTGAACCTGCCTCTTCCAATTTATCAGGAGTTAGTGGTTGCCCCTAGCAACAGGCATCCTTGACTCACACCACTCCCTTCCTGGGTGGGAGGAGGAGGGGGACCCGGGTGAGTCACCCGTGACTCACTCAGCCCCCCTGGCTCCAAGCACCAGGGAAACCCCAGCCCCTGGCTATGTCCATGAGGTCCGCATCCCAGCCGGTTGCTGGCTAAGGCTGGACACCTCCTGGAGACAAGGATGGGATGGATCTGTGTTGGGGAGTGAGGGCTGAGAAAAAGGAATCCATCCCACTTCAGGAGCCAACAGAGGGTCCCTGAAGTCCCCTCAGATCGGAAGGGTTCTTAAGCTCCTCCTGATCTCCTGGCCTTCAAGAGACAGTAGAGAGTCCTGGGGAGAAGTTTTCCCATTGGGAGCTCTGCTGGGACCCACCAAACCCATGCCAGACCCACCCCTTCCGGATCCCTACCCCAAGTGCTAGGAGGGCACTTCTTAAATTACAAGGGTTTCCCTAGTATCGAAAGCGGTAACTGTTTTCCCCTGCG
The DNA here is from genome assembly GCA_004027165.1 of Ctenomys sociabilis. Taxonomy (NCBI): domain Eukaryota; kingdom Metazoa; phylum Chordata; class Mammalia; order Rodentia; family Ctenomyidae; genus Ctenomys; species Ctenomys sociabilis. The sequence goes on from PVKA01021736.1 coordinate 2,860, forward strand.
TAGAGGTCTATCCCAAAGTGCTGTACCCCCAAGTAAATAAAGAACTCCCAGTCCGAATAACGGACTGGAAACTTACCGAGAGCCGCGGAAAAAGTCAGGGTTGCAGCCTCGTCCCTCGCTGGGCCTCCGTGCCCCGCCCTTGTTCCCTCCTTCCCCCTCCGAGGCCCCCGCCTCCTCTCCGCCTTCCTCCCTCCTTCCACCTCCCAGCCCTTGCCGCTGCCTCGCTGTCCGGCCCTCACCCCCTCGACTCCTTCTCTGGCTCCTGTCTCTGTCTCTGCTCCTTAATATATACCGACCCTTTTATACCACCCTCACCGCGCCTCGCCGAGGTCCGCACGGTGGGAGGGCCCGAGCCCATTTCCCTCATTCTCTGGCCTCCACCCGTGCCTCCGATTGGCATGTTCTGGGGCTTCCTCAGAGCCAGGGTGGGGCAGGCCTAGGCTCCGCTCAGATCCTCCGGGCTGAGGGAGTCTGAGGGCGACTGCTCTCTGCTGTGCAGTTTGGGCCGGGTACTGAGGGAGCCCGAGTCTATGGAGGAGCCCTGGTTCAGGATGGGAGGAATGTGCAGGCCTCTGGTAGTGGGCAGAAGGTGGAAGTCAAGCATCCCAGTGCCATCATTTCCAGGCTGGGTGACTCGGGTCAATTGTTTCACCTCTCTGAGCTTCAGTTTCCTCATCTTTGTGTTGAATGTAATCCTGCTAACAATATACTAATGTTGGCAACCATCGTTGTGATAGTGTGGATGAAGATGGTAACATTGGCATGCTGACACACCCAAGCCATTCTTTTCTTCCTTTAAATATTTTTTCAATATGTAATGTCATGCAGAAGTTAATAGTGAAGAAAGCCCTTGTCTTCTGGCAGGGGTTTCCTAAAGGAAACCATCTGTGAGGAGCACAGCTTTCCAAAGCCATAAGTGCTTTGGAGAAAGTAAAGTGATGGGGAGATAAGGAGATTTGGGGGAGCTGACTGGAACAGGGCAATCGGGGAAGGCGTCTCAGAGGAGGTGACATTTAAACTGAAACTTGACAGGAATCCTTTGATGCTGTGGGAACAGGGATTGGGAAGGTTCTGGAGAACAAGCTCCAGTTGTTTGGGGAGCAGACAGAGGGGCCAGTGTGGCTGGAGGACAGGCAGCCAAAGGAGGGAGGGAAGGGAAATCAAAGAGTGCCCTTGAAGGCTGAGGGAGGAGTCGGGAGGTTCTGCTGAGTGCAGCGGGAACCTGTGAGGGGTTTAACATTAGTGTAGTGCATGTACCTGGATGGCTTGGTAGGCAGTAGGTGTCAGGGTCCCCTGCAGGCTGGGGAGCTGGACTAGAAGGGGTCTGGGTTTCAGATGAGGCCAGAGCCGGGTGTGGTGGTCTGGACTTCCTGAGAGGGAGTGGGATAGGTGCAAGCACAGCGAAACCCCTGGAGCCACATGGGCTGCTTCCAAACCCAAGCTCTTTTACTCACTGGCTGCAAGTTATTAATAACCTCTCTAGGCCTGAGTTTCTTTCCCCCCTCCTTTTGTCTTTTTGACAGTTTTGCTGTGCATTTCAGGCTGGCCTGAATTCAAAATTATCCTCCTGTCGCAGCCTCCTGAGTGCTGCGATTACAGGTGTGAGCCACCAGTTTTCCTTTTTTTTTTTTTTTTTTTTTTTTTTTTTTTTTTTTTTTTTTTTTTTTTTTTTTTTTTTTTTTTTTTTTTTTTTTCTCTCTCTCTTTTCTTTTTTGGTGGGTCTTTCGAGACAGGGTCTATTCAGTCCAGGCTGGCCTTGAACTCAAGAGGAATCCTGCCCCAGCTTTGCGAGTGCTGGGATTACAGGCTTGCACCACCATGCCTGACTGGCTGCCTCCACTTCTTCATCTGTGAAGTAGGGCTTATAGCAAACATGCTAGTGTAGCTCTTAGAGTAGTCTTAGCACACAGCAAACATTGTGCCAACTGTGCTACTTACACAAGGCACTGGGGCCCTGAGAACACCCGGGAGTACTCTGGTTCAGGATCTCTAGGAATTAGGGAAAGAGCTACTTCTTGGGTCCACTGGGTCCCTAAGGCTAAAGTTTGGAATGCAAAATGAACATCCCTAGGGAAGAGAATAAATAACTGAAATAAAACTCCAGAGAAGGATGGAGACTACAAATTAAGAGACTACAGGTCTGAACTTAAATCCTGAAGGAAGTTAAAGTCTGAGTCCCTGAAGGAAAAGTTAGGGGTACAGGGTGTGTGTGTGTGTGTGTGTGTGTGTGTGTGAGTGTGTCAGAGTAAGAGTGTAAAGTTAGTGCGGCTTTCAGTTCCGGGAGGAGGGGAGATGGGCAAGAGCTGAGGAAGTGGGAACAGAGGTCTATCAGTTTAGTTAGGTTCCCAGCGTTGAGTCAGCGCCGGGCGGTGTCCTCGACTGTAGGGCTTCGTGGAAGGCAAAGAATCAGGAGCCCCGAAGGCGGTAGTGGGATCTTCCCCACCCTGGCCTCAGAGGATGCGAGCTGAGCGCTGGCTGTCGCTTCCTCCCACAGGAAACCGCAGGCGGTGGGCACACCCAGCCTAAGGGGAGGGGCGCCCACTGTCCGCCTCTCCCGAGGCCCACGTGGAGAGCAGCGGGCGGGGGGAGTGCCCCTCAGAGAGGGTGTGGCCAGTGGAGACCACGCCCACTCGCCTCTGGCGGCGGACGCCAAAGGTAGCCTAGCGCTTTTGGCTGCTTCGTCAACCGTTGGTCGCGCATGCGTAGTGAGCCTCTGGGAAGGACCTGAGGTCATGGTGAGCGCTCCTTTCACAAGTCCCCATGTCTGCACCGCTTCTTCTTAATCCTTAAAATAACATGGTCTTAATCAGCCTAAGGCACGCATTGCTTGGACTTGGGCTGTTTTCGCAGGCCTGGCCTTAAAGCGTTCCAGACATGTCCCTCCATGCTCTTTCGATTCCTGCCGCTCCCTACCCTCACAGCCCATTCCACACGACCATCCCCACAGACCATCCCGGCCCCCAAAGGCTTCCTGAGCCCAGGCATCTCCCAAGCAGCATGCTCCTCTTCATCGCTCTCCCACAAAACGCGTTTTTCCAGCCTTTTGCGCTGTAGCCCCCCGGCCCTCCGTCCCTCGCTCGCCCCGCTTTTATGGGCCCGTGGCTCACCCCCCTTTCAGCCCCGCAGCCCTGTCCTGCGCCAGCCCGGCCTTTCACAGTACTCAAGCTCCGCCTATTGCCCCGCCCCCGAGCACCCCGCATACTCAAGTACCTGAGCCACGCCTCTCCCTCATTCCCGAGGCACCGCACTTTGCATGTCGTGGTCATAGTTTTTTTTTTTTTTTCTTTATGTTTTCGCTCTTCCCAATAAAACCCCTGCCTCCTCCCCTGTCTCCCCCGCAGCTCTTCCCCTTGCCCGTACCACTGTCGCCCTCTTTATACCATTGAACTCCTCCCTCCCGTTGCAGGTCCCTGGCTCCTCCCCACCACAGCTATCAACTCGCGTCCAGAGGGCCCTCAGGGCCTTGCGCTGTGCTGCCATCTCGGCTCCGCCCCTCGCAGACCCAACCGCCCGTCAATCTTAGCACGCGAGAGCCAGCGGGGCTTCCACTCCCGGCCCCTGCCCGCTTCTCGCTCTCCCTGAGCGCTGCCTCGGTCCCTCCCCCACCGCTCTCCTCCAGCCTCATTGGCCTTTTATCTCCTCAGTAACCAGATCACAACAGTGAGTTTGCAGCACCAAGGACAGGTCAGGCACTCGTAGGGCCTGCTGGGTGTTCCCCGGCTGGGGTGTCCCCTTTGTCCTGCCTCGGAGATTCCGTGAACCACCCCGGGAGCCCAGACTAAGCCGGACGGTGTGGACTGTGGGAGGCCGGGACGTCGCCCTCCATCCCCTTGGAGGAACTGTGACTCAGAGTAGTTCTGTCTCACCCCAGTCCCTCTCCTGTCCTGTCTGAAGGCTGTGTCCTCGCCTACAGTAGACCCACCTTCTTTGGCCAGGATGCCTTTGGGACGCTCTGCAGTGAGCATCCGTTCCGAGGAGGGCAGCGAGATCATCCTCGAGGGCCTGGGTAATTCGTGTGTTCTTTTTCAACCCACCCATTCTTTTTCTGTCCCTAGCGTCCCCATGTTCCAGGTCCCCTGCCCCTGGGTCGGGGACAGAGGCCTCTCGGGAGCACCCTCTAGTGAGGAGCAGGTGTGTGCCTGGTGGAGGTGGCATGGCCAGGTGGGTGGGCCAGAACTAGGCAGTGGAGGGGTCCAGAAGACTTCCGGCTGGCAGCAGAAGTTTGATCAGGGCTGAAACTTCTACGAATTGAGGTGGGGACAAGGGGCTGGTGTTTGCACCGAGAGCAGCATGTAGCTCTGAAGGAGGGCTTCTCAACTTTTAACAGTATCTTTGACAGTTGGGGTAGGATAATTCGTTGTTATTCTTGCCCCAATCTGTGCACTGTAACTGTATCCTTGGCTTTTACTCTGCAGCTGTCAGTACTCCTCTTACCCCTGGCGTGACAATTAAAAATGTTGCCAAATGGGGGCACATGTTATGGGAGCAAAATTGTACCTAGTTGAGAACCACTGGGTCTTGGCGGGTAGGAGCTGGTGGGCGGGCCTGGGGAGACAGTAGTGTCAAGTCCTATGGGGCCTTGTACGCCAAAGCCAGGCCGAGGAACAGACTGGGGTGCCTTGGAGGCCTGTGAACAGGTGGAGGAGCAGAGTCCTGGGCCGAGGAAGCCCCCTGGGAACTGCGCCGCCGAGCGGTTGAGGAGGAGTTTATTGCTAGTTCAGGCAGGAAGGGTGAGTCTGAGTCCCGGGGACCAGAGAGAGCCAGGAGAAAGTAGTGTGTGCAGCGTTCCACAAAGAAGGGAGTCAGGCCCGGTGCCCAAACCGGAAGGATTAGCGGCCTTCCAGGGGCGCCCTCTAGAGGTAAGAACCGACCTGCGCCCACCGTGGGAATAGGAAGGAATCTGAGAAGTGAGGGAGCCTGAGGAGTGCAGGTCCGCAGTTCTTTTGCAGTTTGTGACACGCTAAGGGGTAGAATTCCCCCAGGAGTTTCCAGGGAGGAAGGGAATGCCCATGATTTCTTTGTCCCTGCCGCCCTCATTAGACTGGGAGCTGAGCAGACTGCAGCGACAAGTCAAGGTGATGGAGGTGGAAAGGCAGACCTACAGCAGGGAAGTCCACCACCGCCTCAAAAAGCAGCTGTGAGCCTGGCCTGGGCCTTGCTGGGGAGGGGACTTGGGGGCTGCTGGGCACACATCCTTTAGCCACGCTGAGGCGTCTTTCTCTGCCCTCCCCACCCTCTCTCGCACCCTGGCCTGGACAGGGAGGAGATCAGGCATCTGCAGGAGGTGAGGGATGGGCTCCAGACGCAGATCGGTGTGGCCCAGAGCCAGGTGAAGCGGCTGCGGGACAGTGAGCGGCTGGAGAGTATGGACCGCCTGCTGAGGTGCAGGGCGCAGGCGCAGGCGGAGGTGGAGGAGCTGCAGGAGCAGACCCGAGCCCTGGACAAGCAGGTGGGTGCACAAGGCAGGTCCTGCCTGGGCCCAGCTCAGCTCTGCAGGAGCCATGCCTGGAGTCTCGGCCTTGGGAGCAGGGTGGCTGCCACCCTGGGGCTGTGCAGGCTATCTGTGGGCAGGTCTTTGCCTCCTGGCCCCAGTTTGTTCATCCGGAAAAAGGGGATTACCAGACTGCAGAGTGGAAGGTTTTTAATCCCACGTGCCTGGAGACACTGCTTTCTGACCTTGCACATGATGGGATTTTTCAAGGCCTGTGTTTTGGGGGGCCATCATTCATTGTGATGGGGTTCATGTACACCTGGAGATGTAAATATATATTCAAACTGATATCAGACAGAAGTTTCACCAAATAACACAATTTTTCTATAGGAGATTAATTATTTTTCTTTTCTTTTTTTTTGGTGGAACCAGGGATTGAACTCAGGCCCCTGTGCTTGCCAGACAAGTGTTTATTCCTCTGAGCCATCTCCCCTGCCTCAATTTTTCTATTTCTAACCTAATTTGTATTTAAAAATCTCACTTGTCTAAACCAAATGTTTTTTCTTTCTTTCTCTCTCTCTCTCTTTTTTTTTTTGGTGGAACTGGGAATTCAAGCCCTTGCGCTTGCCAGGCAAGCGCTTATTTTACTGCTTGAAAAGTTACTCATCATGGAGGTCTGTATTGTTTTCTTACTACCACTGTAACAAATAAAAACACAACCTTGCAGTTCTGTGGAGCATGGTGGTACACACCTAAAATCCTAGGAGGACAGCCACAAATTCCACCTTGGCCTGCGTTACACAGTGAAACAGGTCACAAAAAAGCAAGCAAACAAAGACCTTGTGGTTCTGGAGGTATGAAGTTGGAAGTGGATCTTGTGGGCTATAGTCAGGGTGCTGGCAGGGCTGGCTGCTGAAGGGGGGAGTCTGTTTTCAGTTCCTTTCAGTCTCTTTTTAGCTCCTCAGTGGCACCTGCAAGGCTTGGGTTGTGGTCCCTTTCTCTGCCTTCAAAACCAGCAATGGTTGCATCACTCTGACCCCCGCCTTCTCTCCCTCTTTTGCTGATGATCCATGAGTCTTCCTATTTCAAGATCCTTAGCTCTACTCTGCCTACTCAGTCCCTCTGGTCAGTTATGGTAACAGAGTAGCCACAGGTCCAGGAATGAGGAGTTGGATGTGTTTGGGGGGCCATTAATCTGCCTGCCCTCTGGTCTGTTTTTGTTTGCTGTTTTTTTTTTTTTTTTTTTTGAGACACGGTCTCATTGTGCAGTTCAGACTGGTCTTAAGCTCACTTTGTAGCTCAGGCTGGTCTCGAACTCACAACAATCCTCCTGCCTCAGCCTCCTGAGTGCTGGGATTACAGGCATGCGCCACCATGCCTGGCTATTGCTGTTTTTTAAACAGCTGACTTTTTTTTTTTTTTTTTTTTTTTTTGTCATCCTTTTGAGACAAGGTCTCATTATGCAGTTTAGGCTGAGCTTGAGATTACTTTGTAGCCCAGGCTGGTCTTTGACTCACAAGGATTCTCCTGCCTCAGCCTCCAGAGTGCTGCAACTACAAGTGTGCACCACTATGCCCAGCTTTTAATAGCTGACTTCCTGTCAGTCTTCCAAACAGCGCTTGGAAACTTGATTGTACTTTGGAAACTGAATTCTTCTTTCTTTCTTTCTTTCTTTCTTTCTTTCTTTCTTTCTTTCTTTCTTTCTTTCTTTCTTTCTTTCTTCCTTTCTTCCTTTCTTCCTTTCTTCTTCTTCTTCTTCTTCTTCTTCTTCTTCTTCTTCTTCTTCTTCTTCTTCTTCTTCTTCTTCTTCTTCTTCTTCTTTCTTCTTTCTTCTTCTTCTTCTTCTTCTTCTTCTTCTTCTTCTTCTTCTTCTTCTTCTTCTTCTTCTTCTTCTTCTTCTTCTTCTTCTTTTTTTGTGGAACTGGGGATTGAATTCAGACCCTTGCACTTGCCAGGGAAGCACTTATTCCACTGAACCATCTTCCTGGCCCCTGAATTCTTATTTTTATGCTTTATACTTAAGGCTGTGTCTCGGGAGTACAGCAGTGTGGTGGGCCTGGCTGCTGGGCTTCACCTTCCTTTGCCTTTCACTGTCACTCACTCCCAGGCAGCTTCATGCTATCACCTTTTAACACCTGGCTCATAGAATTCCCAAAACATAGTAGTGGGCTTTCTGGTTGTCTGGAGTGACCCCAAGTATCACACTGCTAATAATTGTATTATTTGGCTTTTGTGAGAAGGGTCTTTCTGTAGCCCAGGCTAGCCTCAAACTTTCAGAGATTGTCTTGCCTCAGCCTCCTCAGGGCTGGGCTTATGGGTGTGCCCAGCTAGGTTTTATTAACTAGTTTGGTTCAAATAACCCATGAAGTATTTATGTCTTAGGAGGTTAGCTACCATTTGTAAGATATATACATAAATGTAAAAAAATATCCCCCCCTTGATATGTAGCCCAGGCTGCCTTTTTTCTTTTCTTTTTTGTCTTTTTGAGAGAGGGTCTCTTTATGCAGCTCAGATTGACCTTGAGCTTGCTTTGTAGGCCAGGCTGGTCTTGAACTCACAGGGATCCTCCTTCCTCAGCCTCCTGGGTGTTGGGATTACAGGTGTGCGGCTTCCTCCCTGCCACAAGTCTGTGTGTCATATGCAAAAGCCATAATTAGCAGGTGGGAAATGTGCACCTTGACTCACCAAGCTGCACTTCCAGTCTTTTTTTTTTTTTTTTTGGCAGAAGCAGAGATTGAACTCAGGCCCTTGTGCTTGCCAGGCAAGTGCTTATTCATCTCGCTGGCCCCCTGCACTTCCAGTCTTGCCATCTGATTGAACATTGCTGACCTCGCTCCCTCGCTCTGGGCTGTCTTCTAGTCACTTCTGTGTTGTGCAGTCGTTGCTTTTTCCAGACTGAAAATTAAAAGTTGAAAGTTTAGTTGGGGTTAATGTAGATTCACATTAGGTTGTAAGAATAAATACAGTTAATCTCTAGAGGTGTGCTTGGCTCTGTTGTCCCAATGGTAACTTTTTTTAAATTTGGGGTTTTTACTTGATTCTTATCAGTTACTGCTGGAAACTCATTTTCACGTGGAAGCGACCTGCCAGAGAGGACAGTAGTGCCATCTTGTGTCGATCCTTTGCACTGCACTGAGCCGGTAGTTAACGTGCAGGAGCAGTCTGACAATGTAGTCCTGGAATATTTATAATGTCAGCTAGGTATGGGGTACATGTCTGTAATTGCAGCACTCTGGAGGCTGAGGCAGGACAGTCACCACAAGTTCGAGGCCATCTTGGGCTCCATAGCGAGTTCATAAAATTCATGGCTTTGAATTTAGGGCAATCTTCCTGCCTCAGCCTCCCAAGGGCTAGGCTTGCAGTTGTGTCCCTCTGCCCGGTTTAATTTCTTTTTAAGCCCACAGTTCACTGTGGAACACAGAGCACCCCACACATAAATAAAAATGAGCTCATTAGTGGGAGGCATTGTTGGGGAGCTGGTTTCAGACACAGGCAGATGGGGAGACACTGCTGCCATCCAGCTCATGGGCTGCACACAGACACCTCGGCCCTGTTCCCTGCGCTTTCGCCTGCTGGCCTCACTGCCCCTGGCCTCCTTGGGTGCTGACCTCCCTCAGTCCTGCGCTCTATCTCATGGCTTTCCCCAAATCCCAGGAGAAGAGCCATAGGCTCTGGCCAGGTCTGGTGGTGCTGCAGGCAGTGAGCCGGCTTGTGCCTGCCTGAGCCCAAGCCCTGAACCACCCACATGGAGGATTGGACACCAGAGATTTAGGAGGCTGCTGGAGCCACAGGGACAACAGAGGTCAGCCACTCCGTCTTGCAGCCACTCAGCTCTTTCCTGGCACCAACTGGGCTGGAGATTTTCTTTCAGATCCAGGAGTGGGAGGCTCGGATCTTCACGCAGAGTAAGAATGCCCAGGCTCCGGGCTTCATTGTGGACCAGAAGGTCAAGATCCGACGGAGAATCAAGATCCTGGAGGACCAGCTGGACAGGGTGAGGGCGCTTGGCTCGGATCCAGCTGGAACTCTGAGGCTGGGGGAGCCAAGCTGAAGGGTTCACTTTGGAAACGGTGTGGGGGGCGTGGGGTTAGGTGGAAGCTTTGGGTGGGGGCTCAAGACTGATGTAGTCCTGAACAGGGTCTGGGCTAGCCCCCTGCCCGCTGGTGCCTGCTGCTCCTGAGCTGGAGGACAGTGGCAGGCCGTGCTGCACAGAGTTTATGCCCCTGCCTCCAGGTCACCTGTCGCTTCGACGTCCAGCTGGCGCGCAACACGACCCTTCGGGAGGAGCTGGATTTGCTGCGCATCGAAAGGAGCCGCTACCTGAGTGTGGACAACAAGCTGAGGAAGGTCTGTGAGCTCAGGCCCAAGCGTGGAAGTCCTCAGCAGGCTTTGGCAAGGGGATGGAGGCGGAACTGTGGGAGGAGATGCTGCCATGGGCGAAGTGCACAGGTGGCATAGAATAGGATCAGTGGGGGGGGCTGTGAGGCCACTTACTTTCCAGGATTTATTTAATGACATTCTGAGGCTGTCCAAGAACCTGCCTACCACCTTCCCTCCTTTAAAAAAAATAATTTCAAACTTACAGAAAAAGGGGCCGGGGAGATGGCTTAGTGGGATAAACGCTTCCCTGGTAAGCTCAAGGGCCTGCGTTCAATCCCCGGTTTCACAAATCAAACAAACAAACAAAAAAAAAAAAAAACACAAAAACAAGACAAGACAAAACAACTTACAGAAAAGTTTCTAGAATTATACAAAATACTATATATCCTTCATCAAGATTGAAAATTTGCTATATTCTCTTTCTCTCTTTATTGAGACAGGGCCTCATTATGTAGCTCAGGCTCACAGCTATTCTCCTGCCTCAGCTTCCCGAGTGCTGGGACGACAGGCATGTGCTCCATGCCTAGCTTCTCTCTGTCTCTGTCTCTGTCTCTGTCTCTGTCTCTGTCTCTGTCTGTCTGTCTCATTTAATTACTATGTTTGCTGAACATGATTTATCATAATTGCCAAAGTAGGCCCTGCCAAATAGCTCAGTGGATTAAATTAAAGCTCCTGCAAGCAGGTGCAGGGGCCAGGGGTTCCATCCCAGGCTTGCCATGCCCCCCCCCAGACATGATTGAGACTGGGTGTGGTGGTGCACACTTGTAATCCCAGCTCTTGGGAGGCTGTAAACAAGGGGATCACTAGGAATCCTGTCTAGTAGTGAGACCCTAAACACTGTAACCCTTCCCTAAAAAATGCAAAAAAAAAAAAAAAAAAAATTGCCAAAGTACTATTTGATAGCATGTTGGAGACCTTATGCCTTAAAGATTTCAATGTGTCTTTTGTTCTTTGGAGACAGGGTCTCACTATGCAGTTTAGGCTGTCTTTGAATTTGCTATGTCACTTAGGCTGGCCTAGAACTTATGATCTTCCTACCTTAACCTCCTGAGGTGACAGGGGTGCACCACCATGCCCAGCTTCAATGTTTCTGCCTTTCTTTCCATCTTCTTTTTTTGTTTTTTTGGAACTGGGGATTGAATTCAGGCTGGACTAGGAGGGGTGAACCTTGGGGTGGTAGCCAAGACATATATTTGTCTTTCTCCCGGACAGGAGATCTCCCTCCTGCGGCAGACGGTCAGTGCCCTCATTGTCTCTTCCTCTTCGGCTTACACCGTCAGGTAGGCCCTGAGTAGCGCAGGGTGATGGGGAAGGTTCAGGATTCAAGAACTAGACTGTCAAGATTATTTGGATTTAATAAAGTCTGTAAAAGGATGGGCCTGATGCTGGGCCCTCATGTATGGTAGGCAAGTGCTTTTTCGCTAAGTTGTATCTTCAGCCCATTTTTTTCTTTTGTATTTAGGACAGGGTGCACAGGGTCTCACTGCATAGATCGGACTGGTAGTGATCCTCCTGTTTACAGCCTCCCAAGTGCTGGGAATCCAGGAGTGCATCACCACACCCAGCCTCAATGGCTGGCTCAGTGTGCCCCAGGGGCGAGGCTAGCACTGCAGGCCAGAGCATGGAACTCCTGGCCCCTGTGTCTGCCTAAGCAGACACCTTTATCCGCCTAGCTATTTGGCCAGCCCCAGCTCATTTTAAACATCTTCAGATTGGTCTCTGTCTAGGGAACCTCCTGTCACGACCTTTTGAGGGCTGGGACATGGGCTTGTGCCATCACATACAGTTTATTTATTATTTTTATTTTGTATTATTTATTTTTAAATTTATTTATTTATTACAGTGTCTCGCTACACATCATGGACTCTTTTTTTTGCGGGGGGGGTCTGCTCAGCCCGCCCTGGGGGGAGGGGCTGGCATGGCACGTGGTGCTGGGGATCGAACCGAGGTCCCTGAGAGGCGTTTTAGACCGCTGAGCTATCTTGCCAGCCCCATCACATACAGTTTAGAACCTCACTTTTTTGTTTTCAGTGACCCGCCCCTCCTTTCCCCCCACTGACTACCCAGCTCCTCATCGTGGTCCTGGTCCTTGGGTATGCTTGGCCCCAGGCTTCTGTCACCCCCCTGGGAATGGCCTGTAACACATGGATGGAGAGAAGATTGAGATGCTGCCCTGTGGTGTTCGCAGCAGGGGTCTAGAGCCAGCAAGCATCTGGCAAATGAGACGAGGGTTATTTATCAGTGTTGGCCCAAAGGGGAATGGATGAAGTCCAGGCGCCGGCTTTTCTGCCTGCTGAGCTCTAGCAGGCTCTGTGCACCCTTCTGTCTCTTTGCTTCTTTCCCAGCCACAGCCCCATTCTCCTTGTTTCCCCTCCCCTGCTGTCATCTTCCCAGTGTCTGCTTCCTCCTTCCAATTCCTCCTGACCACCACTAAAGCCCAGGCCTTCCTTATCCCAATCGGTGGCTGCTTTCGGTACCCCCTGCTTTGTTCTAAACGCACATAACAAAAATTTCCCTTTGAAAGTTACAGCTCAGGTGGAGAGATAGCTCTGCCGTCTAAGCGCCTGTCTGGCCAGCACGAGCTCGGTGGGCGTGGCTTGGGATAGGGGGTGGGGCCTGCCGTCATAAGGTGGGGCTGTGCTCAGTCCCGCCCCCGCCCTTAGATCAAGGAAATCTCATCCCAGGAGCTTGTGGGTGTTGCCTGGAGCCCGAGCCTGCGTGAGGAGCCTCCTCCTTCCTCTTTTCCATGGTCAGGGTTCAATTTCCGGTACAGCCTGCTGTACTGGATCCCTCCCAGGAGCCCCAAATCGGCCACTGAGGCTGGATGTGGTGGCACATGCACATAATCCCAGCTCTGGGGAGGCTAAAATAGAAGGATCACTATGAGTCTGAGCTGTGTAGCGAGATCCTGTACCAAATACATAAGTTACAGCTCAGTGGCATTTAGTAGAATCACAGTGTGCAATCTTTTTTTTTTTTTTTTTTTTTTGCGGAACCGGGGATTGAACTCAGGCCCTTGCACTTGCCAGGAAAGCACTTATTCCACTGAGCCATTTTCCAGGCCCCCACAATTATCGTTTCTATCCAGATCTAAAACATTTTCATCACCTCAAGAGGAAATTTGCACTCATGGAGCAGCCGCTCTCAGTCCCCCTCAGCTAGTACCCTGGAAACTGTTAGTCTCCCTCTCTCCCTCCCTGTTATTTTAATTTAATTTAATTTTTTTAGTACAAGGTCTACAGGGTACAGGGTCTACAGGGTCTCAATACACAGATTGGAGTCATAGTGATTCTCCTGTTTTCAGCTTCCCAAGTGCTGGGATTACAGGTATGCACCACCACGCCCAGTCTCAATTGCTGTCTCAGCACACCCTGGGGGTTGGGCCAGCACTGCATGCTGGGGATGGAATCCTGACCGCTGTGCTCTACCTAAGCAGGCATTTTAGTCAGCTGAGCTATCTGGTTGGCCCCTCCCTGTTATTTTTTAGACAGGGTCCAGGCTGTCTCAAAGTTCAGGGTTCAGGCTTAAGGCGCAGGCTGGCGACTTGTAGCAATTCTTCTGCCTCAGCCTCCCAAGCACTGAGACGACAGGCATGCACTACCACTCCTCAGTTTTCCTGTTTATTCTGATTTTTCAACTGACCATACCGGTGGCTTCTACCGATACAGGGCTCTGGCTTCTTTCTACCCTGGCCTCGCCCTCCCCTCTGCACTTTCTCTCTGTACAGCCCTCTAGCGTTGGCTGTGGGCATGGTCAGGTGTGGGCTTCTGGGGTAAGGACAGTTGCCACCTCAGTTCCCTGCACTGAGACAGAATGGTGAGGATGGCAACTGCTGCTGTAACTTGGGGCCTGCCCTTCCTGGTCCTCAGGTGGCATAGAACTCCATGCACAGAAAGCACGTCCTAAGTTAGGCTTAAGGGCATCATCTGAATGGAGTGAGAAGCTGAGCTCTGGGTAATGGCACCCCGTTTGGAAAGGTGTGGTGGTGGGACCTAGGGAGGTCTCTGCTGGGACCTGGAGGAGAATGGCCTATTGTGTCCCTGGCCAGTGTGCCTGTACCCTTAGAGTAGGCTAGGAGCACCCTGAATTCACAGTGTACAGCATCAAAAGCTTAAAAGCAGTGTTCACAGTGGAGCATGGCAGGGGATGTTCAGTGAGAGGCTTGTAGCTGTTCCCAGTATCTCTGTGTGTTTATGTATTTGGTACAGCTTGGACTCTTAGTGATGTCCTGTTTTCAGCCTCCCCAGTGCTGGGATTACAGGCCTGCACCACAGTGACCGGATTAGGAGGCTAGCTCAGCGGGGTAGGGGGTGGGGCTGTTTCTAGTATCTTAGTGGGCTGTGTGCTCAAGTGGTGGTGACGCCTGTCACCTACCTGTCCTCAAAAGGTCCTGAGTGGTCTAGGTTACCTCACCCCTGGCTCGACCTCTTGACGTCCTGGTGAAATCTCTCCATGGGCCCCCATCACGGGTCTTTCCTCCCTCTTCCATGGTCATAAAGTAATTCCCAGATTCCTCCATACTCCTGTGTGCATCCCAGCAGTGCCCACCTGTGGCTGAGGCTGGTACATCGGATCCTACCAGGCCTGGCACCCCAACCCTGAATTTTGCCCATGACCCCATACAGACCCAGTTTTGGGAGCCCAAAACTTTCTCTGCTTCTCATGACCACAGGCAACCGCAACCTGCTTGTGCCAAATCCCTGTGACCCAGACGACTTCACCCTTTCCCTGTGACCTTCAGCTGATTGCCCCGTTCCTGTCACTTCGGCTGACACTGCTCCTTCAAGGGCTGCAGGCTGACCCCTGCCCAACCTCCATTTCCCACTGCCCTGCCCCAGGGAGGAGGCCAAGGCCAAGATGGGCATGCTGCGGGAGCGGGCAGAGAAGGAGGTGGTGCAGAGTGAGACGGAGGCACAGATCTTGCAGCGGCAGGTGTCACACCTGGAGCAGCTGCATCGCTTCCTCAAGCTCAAGAACAACGAGCGACAGACAGATCCCGCCATCCTGCAGAAACGCGATAAGCGGGGTGAAGCAGGGATCTAGTGCCAGTGCCCTGTAGTGCAGGCCTGGTGGACATGGGCGTGGCCTTGCAAGAGAGGGCAGGGCATGTTTGGCGGGAAAGGGCAGGGCAGGGCGGGGCCCACACCCGAAGCCTATCCCGCTGCTCCCCCAGCCCTAGAGGTGGCTGAAGGACTCCGAAAGACCTCCCAGGAGAAGCTAGTGCTGCGATATGAGGATGCCATGACTAAACTGTCCCAGCTGACGGGCCAGAGCAATCCTGACCTGCTGGTGCAGAAGTATCTAGAACGTGAGTGGCGTTCTGGCAGCCTCAGGGAACCGTACCGGCCCTGGACGAGTACCTCTAGGACCGGGGACGCGCCCCTCGCCAGGCCTGCCTGTCCCCGTGCAGTCCCCAGTCCCTCCCATCTTGTCTGGGTCCGTGCCCTTCTCCTGGTTCGTGTCGCCCTGGGACCTGCACCTGCTCTTCTGTGTTGTCCCGCCTTACCCCCTGCCCTCTGTGTTTCTTGAGGCTTTTGTTTCCCTCCCACCCATATCTCTTTCCTCTATTTCTCTCCACCTTCGTCAGTGGCTTTCTCAGTCGCTCTCTCACCCGAATTTACTCTGTAATTCTGTGTCCCTGTGGCTTTCCCCATCTGCTTCCTGGCTGCGTGGCTCCATCTGTACTTCTGGACCCCCCTGCCTTTCTTGCCTCCCCCAGTCGAGGAGCGCAACTTCGCGGAGTTTAACTTCATCAATGAGCAGAACTCAGAGCTTCACCGCCTCCAGGAAGAGCTCCAAGAGGTGGGTGAGGCCCTCCCGTCCCCTTCCTCCCTCCCCAGCCCCGCCCCGCTGGCCCACCAGCTCCAGGAATCCAGCACCTGTGCTGTGCAGCGTGAACGTGGTGGATGTGGATGTGGCCTGGCAGGAGAGGGCAGGGCATGCTCGGTGGGCGTGGCTTGGCGGGACATGGAGGCGGGGCCTGCGGGCATGGGCGGGGCCTAGAGGAAGATGGAAGGGCCTTTGCTCAGTCCTTTCTCTGCCCTCAGATCAAAGAGGCCTTGTCCCAGGAGCATGTGCGCGCTGAGAGCCCGCGCCTGCGTGAGGAGCAGTGTGTTGCCCTACAGCAACGTGTGGACGTTGTGCGCACCGAGGCTGAGCAGATTGAGGCTCGGTCTCAGAGGCTCAGGGAGCAGCTGGAGAAGCTGAAGGCCGGTGAGCGCCTGCGGGAAGGGCGTGGAGCCTGTAGCTGGCCACTTGGTCATCCTAGGCCCGGTTTTTACACGTAGCATTCCACCTTACGTCTATTTGTTTGTCCATCCACCGATCATAAACCTGCCCAAACTGGCCTTGTCTACCACCGTCCTTCCACCTGTCCGTCCGCCCAGGGTGCCTAGGTGTGGGGCTGTTTGCTCATAGAGCAGCTCTCGGTTGGGGTTTATGAGGAAATCCCACAGCTCTCCACAGCGGATGCAGCATTTGGGGTGACGCATGAGCCCGTGCGTTGCAGATGCCCTCTCGGCACTTTTTACTCTATTAAAAGTGCCTGCTTGCAGGTTTCAAAGCCATCCTGCGTTTTCCACTAGAATGTGATGGCTTTAGCTTCCATGTTGAAGTCTGCAACCTATTACAAATTAGTAATGACGCCCAGGGTTATCTTATCAAGATACCTCAAATGGAGCCAGTTGTGGTAGAGCATGCCTGTAATCCCAGCACTCTGGGAGGCTGAGGCAGGAAGAATGCAAGTCTGAGGCCAACGTGGGAAATTTAGCCACTTGGTGAGACCCTGTCTCAGAAAAGAAAAGAAAAGGCAGGGGATGTAGCACAGGGCAAAGGCCCTGCCTCAGTCCCCGATAGTACCACTGAACACTAGGGAGCAAATCCCCAGAAGAATGATTCACCTCACACTGGATGGTTTAAACAACAGAGATATGTTGTCTGATAGCTGGAGGCCAGAAGTCTGATACCACGTTGTTGGTAGGGCTAGGTCCTCCTGAGGGCCGGGGTGGCCTGTTCCAGGCGTCTCTCCTTGGCTGATGGTGCCTCCATGTCTCTTCACATCATCTCCTTCGTCTGTGCTCACTCTCCTTTAGTATTGGTCCTGATCAGATTCCCTTATGACCTTGTCCTAACTAACTACATCTCCAGTATTTCCAAATCAGGTCATTCTGAGGTGCTGGGGCCAGGACTCCAAGGTGTGAATTTTGGAGCATTCAGTTCAACCCATTCTGGGGACCTGGCCAAAATCCCCACCTGTCAGCATGAGTGGTACAGCAAAGAAGGAGATAAGAGACAGAGAAATTTAGTAATGGGCGTGTGTGGGGGCTGGGAGGTCAGTGCTTCAGGATGGACGAGGACAAAGACTCAGTTTGCCACTATCTTATTAGCCAGTAAATGGGGTAGCTAGTCTTTCCAGAAACAGCACTGGAGTTACAGTGAGCTAGTACGAGAAGAAACATTCTTTTTTGCGGTACCAGGGATTGGACTCAGGACCTGCACTTGCCAGGCAAGTGCTTATTCTGCTGAGCTATCTCCCCGGGCCCTAGTATTCTTGAAAGGATGTGACAATGTCAATAAAGAAACTAGTTTCCCTAGTGAAACTTGTACTGCTGCTACTACAGTTGTAGCAGTGCCTTGTCACTGAGTGCCACAGTGCCAAGAGATGGGGGGCTTCAGTTGTGACCGGGAGAGTGAGGAGTTTCTGTGCTCCAGTCTGGCTTAGAGGGCGGGGCAAGGACGTCCACTAGACTCAGTTTATAATTTGTGGTCCCCGACACATAACAATCTAGTTGTTTCAGAATTATCCATTTCCCTTTGGCTGATTAACTAGATCATTTTTGTTTGCTGTTATCAATGCCACTAAGGCTTCTCTTAGGACGTTAAAATATAAAAATGATATGCTTTTCTTTTTTGTGACAGAGTCATGCCATGTAATTCATGTTGGTCTTGAACTTACTATGTAGCTTAGGGTGACCTTGAATTCATGCCAATCTTCCTGCCTCAGCCTCCTGAGTTCTGGGATTACAGACCTGCACCATCATGTCCAGCTTTGTGTAGTTTTATTTATTTATTTATTTTTGTTTGTTTGCTTTTTGCAGAAATGGGGACTGAACTCTGGCCCTTGTGCTTGCCAGGGAAGCGCTTATTTCACTGAGCCATCTCTCCGGTCCCTTTGTGTAGTTTTAAAAATAAGTATCAGTCTTGAACTATGTAGTAGGACCTGTGTCAAAAAAAAGAAAAGAAAAAAATACCTAAA
The DNA here is from genome assembly GCA_004027165.1 of Ctenomys sociabilis. Classification (NCBI taxonomy): domain Eukaryota; kingdom Metazoa; phylum Chordata; class Mammalia; order Rodentia; family Ctenomyidae; genus Ctenomys; species Ctenomys sociabilis. Next base: position 20,925 of record PVKA01021736.1, read on the forward strand.
GTGCAACAAAGATATGTAAAAAGGCCCAGCATTCTGAATCATGGAGATGGCTCTGGACCTGTTTTAGGTGAGGGTGTCTGTCCAGGTTCTGGGCACCTTCCTTTATTAATAGTAGCCAGTTCCTAAAGTGCAAGTGGTTGCTGGGAGATAACCCTGTGGCATCAATACCTGCCTGGCAAGCATAAGGTTCTGAGTTTGATCTGCGGTTCCAAGAAGAAAAATGCAAGTAGCCAGGCAGTGGTCAGGGTGAGTGTGGGTAGTGACACTGGCCAATCAGCCAAGGACAGTGACTGGTCAGGTGTGTCTGGGGTCTGACATTAGGACAGTGAAAACAGCCCTGTGTACCTCGGCCTGCCTCTGTGTGTGTGTGTGTGTGTGTGTGTGTGTGTGTGTATGTGTGTGCACGTGTGTCCTGTGGACGCCATCCTGAGCAGGGGAATCTGTGGGTCAGGTGGAAGTTGGGTTTGTTTCTAGCTGAAGTATCTGACAAGGGGACATTGATCAGGTTTTCATTTGGCCTTCTGAGCCCTGAGGTTAGGTGCAGAGTGGTATCTTGCTGACTGAGTCCCAAGTCCCTTTCAGCCTTTGGGGCTAGATTATGTCACCATAAAACAGGTGGTGGTGACCTGGGCTGACACATCCCTGACTACAGGTCCCTCCTTGACCCCAGACATACAGCTTCTCTTCACCAAGGCCCGTTGTGACACCAGGATCATCGATGACCTTCTTGGGGTCAAGACCCACACACGGGATCAGGACATAGGTCTCTTCCTGGCCATCATTGAGAAGCGCCTGGTGGAGCTCCTGATTGTGCAGGCTTTCCTGGACACGCAGGTGGAACCAGACAGACGAAGCCCTAGGGGACTGGGTTGGGTGCTGGCTGGAGCGTGATCCGCGCTCTGACACTTCCAGAACCAGATCTCTGAGGCTGATTCTGCGCTCCTGGTGCTGGGCCAGAGCCAGGAGGATCCTCCAAAGAAGACAGACACCCTGCAGCTCCCTGACAATCTGTGAGGCCCAGGGCAGGGCCAGGGCCGGGAGCAAATGCGATGGAGGGCTGTGGGGCCTTGGCCCTGCATGGGTAGAAGAGGAAGGGGGTCCTTCTAGGGAACACCAGTAATTGGTGTGGGAAGAGGAGCTCAGGGTGTCGGGGGCTAGAGAATCAGGCAGAAAGGCCAAGGGTCTCTGGAAGTCACTGTGAGCACCGATGATGATCTAGGTCGAGTCTGGACTTTTTCTCTCCACCAGAGAGGACCCTCCTGGCTTTGTGGCGAAAGACAGCTACCCCATGAGTAGGGAGGAGCTGCTACAACTTGTGGTGAAGGCGGTGAGTGGGCGGCCTGGGGTCTGGGCAGGGACCACAGCCACCACTGGGACCCCAACTGTCCCCTCCTGCAGGTGGAGCAGCGGGAGCTGGCTCAGGAGCAGAACCAGAAGGAACTGTCTGAGGCTGCGAGGAGGCTGGACGGCACTCTGAGCACTGGGCTCTCCAGCGCTCGGGAGTCTAGCACAGGCTCTGTCCCGGGGACCCCTCGGAAGGCCAGTGGGGTGCCGGGGTCTATCCTGAGCCACAGAACTAGCAAAAGCCGTGGCACTGGCTCGTTCAGCCGCGTCACCTTTGGCATTCCCGCCCCCAGCACAGGCCAGGTGTCCAGACCTGGCACCTTTGGGGACCGCAGCTCCACTACCAGCAAAGCACAGGGCTCCAGTGTGGCCTCAAGTGGGGGCCACATGACCTTCAGTTCCAGGGCTTCCGTCCACCAGGTGTCCACTGGCTATGTGGAGCCTAGCAGGAGCCAGGAGAGTATTTGAGGTAGCACAGAGCAGAGGCCCTACGTCCTCCAGCAAGGACTCTTAGGGCTGTGCCTAGGCCGCCCAGCTCTGCCTGGCCCTCCACTGGCTTTTTCTGGGTCTCTGCCTTGCTCTTTGGGAATCTCCATCTGTCTCTTTGCCCCTCTATCTCTTTCTGTCTGCCTGTTGTTGTTGCCCATCTCTGGTTGCTTGGCCCTAGCCTTCTGCTGTTCCTGTTCCTGCCCTCCCCTCGCTCTCCCCGCTCTCTTGGCATCTCATGTCCCTGCACCTGCACTGCTTTGGTCCTTACCCTCCCAGACCCTTCACCAACCAGGGGTAGTGTAGCCATGGGGATGAAGGCCAGATCTTGATGCCTACCCCAGCCTGGTTATAAACTAAATCTAAGCAGATCATGCCTAGATCTACCTTTTGAAATTTGAGGCTTATTTGCTTCAAAATGGGTAAGTGAGCAGGCTTGAGACATGGCTGCTTTCTCTACTCTAGCCCAGGGGAACAATCTGTGACCCTGTCCCTGTTCTCTGCCATTCATTACTCACTTCTTTTTAATATTGTAAGGAAGGGTCTACAGGGTGTTCAGGGTCTCACTACTAGATCAGACTTGAGCTGGGATTACAGGTGCACACCACCACTCCCAGTCTCAATTTCAAATTTCCCAGGGTGGGGCCAGCATGGCAGACCCAGCGTCGAAAGCCCCTGTGCCTGCTTGCAGGAGTTTTAATTTGTTGAGCTATTTAGCTAGCCCCATCACTCATCTTTCAAGACTTCCACATTTTCAGCTTGTGGGAACTGTATCAGTCAGAACAGGCTGGTTTATGCTGCAGTAACAAAACCAACCTCAGAATCAGGCGGCAAAGATTTCTTTCCCCATGGTGGGTCAGCCAAGAGCCTTGCTCCCTGTCATGGGTGTACTCCAGGCCAGTGGGACAGTCTGTCTGGAGGGATGCTAGTCCCACTGCAAAAGTCAGAAATGGCTAATCAGGCAGTGACTCTTAAAAGAGTGTCAACCCAGATGTGACAGTCACACCTATCTAGGTTCATCAGTTGAAAGTCACTTGACCATGTCCTGGCTCAGAGGATTGGTGGGTGAGTGAGTGCAGTTTTCTCATGTGTGGAAGTGGGGAGGGCTATCTGCAGGGTCAGAGGCAAAGCCAACGTCGTTCCTATCTTTAGTGGGCTGGGATGGGACTGGGGGTTTCGAACATTGTGGGTGACTCTATTCTGAAGCTGAGTCATGCCAAGTGCCCTCCAAAACTTAATTCAAACAGATAACCAATTGACCCTCCTAACTCAGAAGGTAGCTTTCAGTCTCATTCCCTTCAAAATGAGTGATAACAGTACATAGTTTTAGAGAGCTTTTCTTTTTTGTGTGAGAATAAACTCAGTTGGTAACACAAAGCCTGGCACAGAGTAAGTACTCAAGTATATCTGACCAGGAGTAAGTCACCCCTGGGTATCTGGAGGGGACTGGCCTCACAACTCCCGCGGGTACCAGGATCGACAAGTGTGCAAGTCCCTTCTCCGGAATGGCATTGCATTTGCCTAAATCACATCTTCCTGTCGACTCTAACTTACCTCTCTCACACCCCAAAACTGTTAAGCGCTATGTGAGGAGGGGATGGTTCTGCGCAAAAGTCCTGGACTCTATCCTTAGTCAAAGAACAAAGCACAAGAAGAACCTCTGATTTGCCCATCTTTGATTAATTAACTTTTATTAAGACAGAAATATAAATAGTAGGGCCACAGGAAGAAAGTGTTAAAAGTGAAGTAGTCCAAATTGATTTGTTCTCAAGTACGCAATATCGATGCACAGACTTTATAAGCATGTCTTCAGATGACAGCAGAGTTCAAAAATCTGATTTAGGGTTGGGTAACGTTTGCTTGTGGGCCTGACAGGTGTCGCCAGCCTGAAGTTCAGTTACCTGTGGTCCAGATGACCTTTTCAATTTAACTAAACAGGATTCATTAGTTCTTTGTGTGAAACACTCAGTCTTTTTTTTTTTTTTCCTTTCAATTTTGGTACTGGGGATTGAACTTGGGACTTTGTCCTTGCCAGGTAGGTGCTTATGCCACTGAGCTGTATCCCTGGCCCAACACTCAGTGTTTTGGAGTCATAGCCTTTAATAATTCATATGAGCAAAGAAAAAGCTGATGAAATGTCTCTGTGACATTGCCCATTGGGGATGACACCTAGAGAGTGATAAATGATTAAGTGCATTAGGATCAAAGTATTCTTGTGGCGGGAACTTGGGACATGACATGGGCACAGTGTTTAGTGTTTTGGGCATCCCAGAAAGCCTTTTGTTACAGTGTCACTTCTAACATTTATGAATAGGTATCAGCCAGCTTGGGGGGCCCGAGGGAGATTTTCAGGTGAGGCCTGAAGAATGTACGTGTGCAAGACAGCAACAGCAGGCAGCATGGGGTAGAGTGGAGTGCAGAAGCCACCTGCGTCTTTATATTTTTCATACAGGTTGCTGCCTCCCCTTTTACATTTTATGTGCCTCACTGGCACGCGTATAGTTGTCTGCTGCTAAGTCTCGGTGGTGTAATTATGCCTCGGTGTGTGCCTGCACTGACAACGAGGCTGTGTCCTTAGGGCAGCCTGGAAGCACCCTCGTGTGCCCTGAGCTTTGACTCAGTCCGAGCGGGTCTCCACAGCAGAGACCGAGAAGGCCTAGGTGAGCTAATTTTCACACCTCCAGGGCACAAGATGCATATGTTTCTACAGTTCCTGTGGTGTATGTCTATATGTTGTTTACTTGGAAGACAGGCAGGAGAATCACCAACTTTAATACCAGCTTGGGCAACTTAGCAACCTGTGTCAATATGAAATAAAAGGGGGCTGAGGATGTTATTCAGTACTTCCTGGGTTCAATCCCCATACTAAGATGGGGATAGGGTGGGGTAGGTGGAAAATTTCCCTTTTTGTAACAGGAATTGAACTCAGGACTTCACTCTTGCCGGAAAGGTGCTGCACCACTGGGCTATTTCCTCAGCCTCTGTTTTTGTTTTAAAGACACTCTGCAGTTTAGCCCAGCCTTGAACTGTCTATGTAGCCCAGGCTGTCCTTGAGTTTACTGTAATCCTTCTGTTTCAGCCTCCCTAAGGCTGAGATTACAGGTGGTGCCTCTGTGGAGCTGTGGGGGAGTGGGTCATCTCCATCTCCCCATTAATTTGACAAATATTTATTAAATACTTCCTATGTGCCATCAATTGTTCCAGGTTCTGGGGATAGAAGAGTGAACAAGAAATTCAACGTATTTCAGAAGGAGATGCAAGCTGGGCGTGGTGGCACATGCCTGTAATCCCAGCACTCGGGAGGCTGAGGGAGGAGGATTGTTGTGAGTTTGAGACCAGCCTGAACTGCACAGTGAGACCCTGTCTCAAAAAGGCACACACACAAAAGGGAAATGGAAATGCCAGCTTTCTGGGTCATAGCTGCTGGGGTGGAGCTGCCCCTGCCTCTTCCTCCTCTGGGGCCCAGCAGATCTCTTGGGGTGAAGTAGAGTGGTGAGTGCTCACCTAGCTGTCCCAGGGTCACTTGTTCCTCCTGACTTCCAGACACCACTGCCTGCCCCATGTTGCAGTCATCAGCTGCCGCAGCAGCTGGGACTCAGGCCACCCTCAGCTCGTGCCCACCTCAAGGGTCCTAGACCTGTGCTGTGCAGAGCTCCTCTGCTTTCCTGTGGCTTCATGCACAGGTACATCTGAGATCCTATTAGCTTCTTTTCTCCTTGTCTTTTTGAGATAGGGCTTTGCTATGCAGTTCAGGCTGGCCTTGAACTCACTTTGTAGCCCAGGCTGGTGTTGAACTCACAGGGATCCTCCTGCCTCAGCAGCCCAAGTGCTGGCAATACAGGCACACACCACCATGCCTGGCACCAGATCATAACAGAAGCCACAGAATCAAACTGAGATTCCTCCTGGTTCCCAACACAATGGCACTTCCTAGCCTCTTGCTGGCCCAAGAGGTGGGAAGAGCACCAGACAATTTAAATCTGGAAGTACAAAGGCTGTGTCTGGACACCTGCTTTGAGGGGGTGGGGGTGGCACTAGTGGTGATGGGTGGGAAGCTAATGAGGCCACTTTGGGGGCAGACAGTGACCTCTTGAGTCTTGGGTCGGTGCTCACTTTCTTGTGTTTGGGGACAGGAGGTAGTGGGGTGGTGCTGAAGCTGGGCTGAAGGTGGTATTGGTGATAACATCTTCTCAGATCGTTTTTGCTACAGAAGGGCATTGCTGTTTGGTCTTGTTGGCCAAAGTGGCCTAAAACAGATTTTACTCAATAGCAGTGAGATTAGGAACATTTAGGATTTGTTTCTCCAGGAGTGGCGTAGAAAGCAGCCCAGTGGCATCCGTACTTGGACAAGGGTCTTCGTTTCTCTGAGTCCAGTCCTTCATCCTGAAGTCGGGGCCTCCAGTGAATGTGGCCAGCAGGCTGTGTGGTGGGTCACGGGGGGAGGCGATGTGGCTTTCAACTCATCCATCAACAGAAATGGTGAAGGGTGATGGTGGGAACTGCTCTCAGATGAGCCAGGAGGTGATTTAAAGGTGATTGTTTGGGGCTTGCCAAAAAGCTCAGCAGATTAAAGTACCTGCTTAGACAGACCCGGGGCTGGGAGTTTGATCCCCTGGCCTGCTGTGCCGGCCCCGTGCCTGTAATTCCTGCACTTGGGAGGCTGAGGCAGGAGGATCACTACGAGTCCAATCTATGTAGTGAGACCCTGTACACCCTGTCCTAAATAAAAAACAAAAATGAAAACAAAACAGAAAAAACTGTGGTCATTGGAACAGAGTGGAAGAGGGTGGCATCATTTAAAAAACATTCTTATTTTTATTCATGAATGTTTGCTGTACCTAATGATTGCACTCATCTTATGGTGATAATACAGGGACACAACACGTCTTTAAAAAAAAAAAAGGAAAGGGGCTTCATTATCTTGGAGGACACGGAGAGCATTTGGGAACACAACACATCTTAATTTTTTTTTTTTTTTTTTGCAATACCAGGGATTGAACTCATGACCTTGTGCTAGCTGGGCAAGCACTTATTCCAGTGAGCTATCTCCCTGGTCCCTTAATTCTTTTTATGGCTTCTTCCCCTCCCTTCTCAACCCCTCCATCCACCTCTCGTGTAACTTTATGAAATTATTTTCCTGAAATGGTTTCTTCCTGCCGGGCGTGGTGGCGCATGCCTGTAATCCCAGCACTCGGGAGGCTGAGGCAGAAGGATTGCTGTGAGTTCGAGACCAGCCTGAGCTACAAAGTGAGCTTAAGGCCAGCCTGAACTGCATAGTGAGACCTTGTCTCAAAAAGACAAAAAAAAAAAAAAAAAAAAAAAAAAGAAGGTTTCTTTCTGGGCAACAAGGTTGGCAAAGTTTGCAAGCTTGGGTCCTCAGAATGGCAGAAAGATTTTTCAGGCAGCTTCCGGTCCGTGCCTGGCCATTCCTCACTTTCAGGCGCTGATCCCACCCCGCCCCAACCAACGGTTTCTGTCCCCAGAACGAGGTCTTTGCAACGTGCTGGCACCTGGTGGCGTCTGTCCCTGCAGGGCATGGGTTTTGCTCCACTTTCTGCCCAGATAGTCCAAGCAGAGGCTTCTTTCTAGAGCTGTTCCAGGAATGCGTTTCCTGGGATTGGAAGCCCTGCCCTCAAATATAGTTCCCAGAGCAGAGCCCTGCAAGGGAGGGCGTCGCATGCAGTCCAGAAGGTGAGCTCGGGCCGGGAAGATGGCTCAGGAGAATAAACGCTTCCCTGGCAAGCTCAAGGGCCTGAGTTCAATCCCCGGTTCCTCAAAAAAAAAAAAAAAAAAAAAGAATGTCCTTAACAGAAGGCGAGCTCAATTCAATCCACTGTGACCATTAAGTGCCTGTGTGCACATAAGAGAGGTCCCCAGCCCGAGCCCACATCCCAGTGGGAAGGGCACATGAGGCTCATACTTGCAAACCTCCACTACAGAGAGTGCTGGCCTGGTAGTTAAAGGCCAAGCTTCCGATGCCCGTGGTGCCTCAGTTTCCTCAGCAATAAAATGGAAAACGTTAGCAGGCTGGGCGTGGTGGCACACAGCTGTAATCCCAGTACTGGAGAGGCTGAGGCAGGAGCATGACCACAAGTTCAAAGCTAGCCTTGGCTAGATAGTAAGTTCAAGGCCAGCCTGAACTGCTTAGTGAGATCTTGTTTAAAACAAATAAATAAACAAAAAAACCCCAGAAATACTTGCAATCCTCCTGCTTCAACCTCCCAGAAGGGCTTCTGATTCTCAGCCAGGGTCCTTTCCCAGGGCGTTGGGGATAATAGATGGCTCCCGGTGCCGTCCCCTTGGACTTCCTGACCACCGTGAAGTGGGCAGCCCTGCCCTGCCCTGCCCTCCCAGTGTTTCTGTCTTGGAGCCAGCTGACATGGACTGAATCCTCTGAAACCATGAGCTACCAACCACTTTCTCTTTTTAGTTGGAGGTGTCAGGTGTTTGGTTCCAGCAATGAAACATTGACTAATACGGAAAACTGGCATCAAGGGAGGTGAGGTCACTGCTGTACTGTACCTGACCACGAGAGTTAGATATCTTTAGAACTGGTTTGTGATGGGCCTTCTCTGCTTTAATAAAAAATTCTGCTAGGTCATCATGGCTGCGAACCGATATGGCACTGGCCGCTAAAGGTCACCTGCCTTCCTGGTCAAATTACAACTTCTTCCTTTTCACAGTATCCTGTTTTCTTGGTTCTGCTTCCTGCCCAATCACTGTCTGCCACGTCATGCACACTCCCCTAAACCCCTCCTCCATTCTGACCCTATATAGTCTTTGTTCCCCAGCCAGGCCCTCACAAGCTCCATCTCTCTCCTTTCCTGCGGTCTTCTCTGTGCATGCAATAAAGGCCTCTTATCTTTCCAGTTTCTTGACTACATTGAAAAACCTAACAGTTTGAAGGAGGAGTTTGAGAAAGTTTGGAGTTCCACACCAGAGAAACCCTAGGATGCTCTACAGACAGTCTGATGAGTAACTGGTCAGAGCTCAAAAGGTTAGAATACTGATAGGAATGTGGCAGCAAAGGCCGGGCTCAGGAACTTTCAGTTGGAACAGTGACGTCCTTAGCAGTTGGACTATAGACTGGGTATTACACTTTGGAAAAATTTGTCCACATTTTGCCTATAGTCTTTGCAGGAGACTGCGATTAAGGGTGGTGAGCTAATCTGATGGAGGAACATTTAATCCATAGACTTATTGTGGAATTAGGGGCAAAAAGCAGAGCAGAAATGTCTACTAAATACATTTATTTATATATTTGTGTGGGTGTGTCTTTTTGAGACAGGGTCTCATGCAGTTCAGGCTGGTTTTAAGCTCACGTTGTAGCCCAGGCTGGCCTTGAACTTGCAATGATCCTCCTACCTCAGCCTCCCAAGTGCTGGAATTATAGGCATGTGCTATCACGCCTGGTTTTGAATTGTGTATCTTTACATACTGTATCTGCTGTAGTAATTTTTAGTATTTTTTTCTTAGTCCAAATATATTTGTTTTTCTTTTTTTCTTCTTTCTTCTTCTTCTTCTTTTTTTTTTTTTTTTTTTTGTATCAGGAATTGAACTCAGGACCTTGTGCTTGCCAGGCAAATGCTTATTCTACTGAGCTATTTCCCCAGCCCTTGCATATTTTTGAATAGCTAAACTTGTGTGCCAGTATGTTCTCTCTTGCATGGTGGCCTGTCATCAGGCTGTAGGGTATACTTTTATCTTTCTTCTACTTGACCCAAACTCCCTCTGCAGAACCTGTTTCTTTTCCTATGTTTAATGAAACTTTGCTACTATTTTACATTTATGACATGCTTCTCTCAACTCATTTGTGAAAAAAAACTCATTTTACCTTCAAGGAAAACTAGAGCTCTTCTGTGTCAGGCTGGCTTTGAATCTGTGGCAGTCCTCCTGCCTCAGCCTCCTGAGTGCTGAGATGACAAGCACGCACACCTCGCCGGGCTTGCCAGTTTCTTCCTGGCATCGGTCCCTCCACCATGAGCATTGCTCTTTCAGGCCCTCCCACCTTGATCCTGCTGCCTTGGTGCCAGTGAACTGGGGACCAAGTCTCCTTAAACTAGGTGCTAAACTAATTTCCTTTAGTAACTCACAGTGTTCCGCTCTCAAGTTGTACATTGAAGCCCTAACCCTCGAGGTTAGGAGGGGGAGCTTGTGAGGGTCTGAGATCATAAGTGGAGTCCTTCCTGTGAGAAATACATTTTTGGGGGCTGGGGAGATGGCTCAGTAGAATAAGTGCTTGCCTGGCAAGCGCAAGGGCATGAGTTCAATCCCCAGTTCTGCCAAAAACAAAAAGAAAGAAATACATTTTTATTTATAAGTGGTTTAGTCCATGGTATTTTGTTATAGGAGTCCAGAATGTCTATGGTGCATTATTATTATTATTTGATAGTGGGGATTGAACCAAGGACCTTCATACAGAGCTCTATCCTTAGCTTGGCTTTATTTTTTTTCCCTGTATTTTAGGGAAAGGTCTACAGGGTCTACGTAGGGTCTCACTATGTAGGTTGGACTCATAGTGAGTCTCCTGTTTTCAGCCTCCCAAACGCTGGGATTACAGGCATGCCACCATGCCCAGTCTCAGTCGCTGTTTCAGTATGGCACATGGGGATCGAACCCTGGCTGCTTTGCTCTGCCTAAGCAGGGGCTTTAGTTTGCTGAGCTATCAGGTCAGCCCTGTGGCTTCATTTTTATTTTTAGATTTTTATGATTTTTTTTTTCCTTTGGTACTGGGGATTGAACTTGGGACGTTGTGTTTGTCACTTAGCCACTTATGCCACTGAGCTCTATCCCCAGCCCTTCAGTTTTACTTTTGAGACAGGGTCTCCCTAAGTCATTGAGGTTCACAGGGTAGCAGCTCAGTTCAGTCTCTTGCCTCAGCCTTGCGAGTGTGGGATTACAGGTGTGTGCCACCATTACTGGCTGTCTTCTATTTTAATGAATCCGGAAGAAACCAAGGTCCCCCCACACTGAACCGGGAAAGAAGGCTGTGGGTTTTGCTGATATGGAAAATATGATGAAAAGGAATCCATTGTCCAGCAGTGTGGCTGCTGAATGGCCTGTGAAGCCGTGTTCTCTCCCTTCGGAGTCCCCTGCTCTGACTTGTGCATCAGTAGAGCCTGCACCACGGACTGCAGGTGCCTGGCGGGACACATTAGTGCAGGGCTCTGAGGGAAACCAGCCTGCGTGCTTACCCTGCGCGGGGGCTGATGCGGTGCTGCGGGGTACAGTCTGGGGTGGGTGTGGCAGCTGTGGGTCGGGTTCTCCTTTATACCTTCAGGATGTCTCATGACCGCAGTGGCTGGATCCCCAGTTCCCTTACCTCAGTGAGGTGAGGCATCCCGTATGACAGGGGTCACCATTCAAGAGCAGTCAACCAACAGATTTCAAGCTGCAGCGCAGCTTCACCTGGGAAGCAGCTCCAAGCTGTTCTGAGCTTGGTTTTCTTTTGCTGTCCAAGGTGATGCAGCTCAGCATGCAGTAAGCCTGGCTCACCTGCACCCTGTGTGTTAATTTGAAGGGAAATTAGGCACAATGCTAAAATTTTGTATGCGACCATCCCTTAATCTGGCATGTGTAAGAAAGTGCTTAGAAGGACTAGGAAGCAGGAAGCACCAGGTACGGTGGCGCCTGTTATTGGAGGACCCTGGGAAACTCCGGCTTCTTTCTCCAGGATGGGAAAAAGGAGGGGAGCAAGAAGGCAGAAGTAATGAGCGCTCTTGGAGAAGTGACTCACCCAGAAGTAGGAAAATTGCATTAGCACCCCGGGAGTCCAGCGGCGCCAGATGGCAGGAAGGGTGGGTTGTGAGGCTGGCTGTGCCAGCTGGAAGGCTCTCCTAAGGGCTGGGTTTGAACCATCGAGGGAATCATTGCAATTGACGGAAACACACTGCAGACTAAAAATACCCCTGCTTGTAATGAGACCCAGAGAGAGCAAGGCGGGGTAATAAAAGCGCAAAGTATAGCTAATCAAGGGGGTGCAGGAAGCCTCTATTTTGCCTTTGTAGAAGGAAACGAAACAAAATAACCCTTGTCAATCACAGAGAATGCTGTACGGAGTCGCAGCTCTGTCTTTAGAAGAAATGATTGACTTTTTTTTTTTCTTGTCTTTTTGAGACAGGGTCTCACTATGCAGTTCAGGCTGGCCTTAAGCTCACTTTGTAGCTCAGGCTGGTCTCGAACTCACAACAATCCTCCTGCCTCAGCCTCCCGAGTGCTGGGATTACAGGCATGCGCCACCACGCCCAGCTCATGATTGACTTTTTTTTTTTTTTTTTTTTTTTTTTTTTGTCTTTTCGAGACAGGGTCTCACTGCAGTTCAGGCTGGCCTTAAGCTCACTTTGTAGCTCAGGCTGGTCTCGAACTCACCAACAATCCTCCTGCCTCAGCCTCCCGAGTGCTGGGATTACAGGCATGCGCCACCACGCCCAGCTTTATGATTGACTTTTAAGAACACATCATTGTATAAACCTAACGCTCCCTTTACAACCATGTGACTCCCCTCAGTCCTCTTCATGTGTGTCCAGGATATTCATGGGATATCCGGGGGAGATAGAGTCGTGGACCCCAAAGATGGGACCCTTGCAGGCGGGGTGACCTGTGGCTACAGGCAGAGGAGGCGTGGTCAACGCGAGTGGGTAAGGATCTGACAAGCAGGGGACAGTGGTCTCCCTGGAGACCCTGCCACACCTTGCTTTACCCGAAATGAGGCTGATTTTGGACGTCTGACTAAAAAGTGCTGTTTCAAGCCACTAAAGTTGTAGTAATTTCTTTTTTGGAGGGGGGTGCTGGGGATTGAACTCAGGCTCCTGCGCTTGCCAGGGAAGTGTTTATTTCACTGGGCCATCTCCCAGGCCCCTTGTTCTCGCAATTTGAAATGTAGATTCTTTTTAAAAATTAAAACAAAAGTTATTTTGGGTGTCCTGTTAAGGCTAGGAGCATCAGTTCTATGTAATAAGGGCATCCTTCCCTCTAGAAGTGCATCGCTCACAGCAGAGGGAAGGGTTCTGGGACCAGCAGGCAGGAGAGCTGGTTCTTGTTCTAGCCTGGGCCATTTAGAGCAGGCTTCCCTCCGGTCTGTCCTAGACTGTTTGCCGGTGCCCCTCAGACCGCCTGAGCCCACCACTTTGCCTGGGTCCTGGGAGTGGGTCAGAAGCTCCTGACTGCACGCTGCTCCAGCATGGAATTCACAGCCTACCTGAAGCTGCTTTGGGTATTCACCTGTTTTTCAGATTAGATCTGCTTACCGATGGCGGTCGGCAGCCCTTGGCCCAGAGTCCCGAGTCCTCACCTGACGTGACATGACACACCATTGGAGCTCTGGCATCTTCCTAGCCAGGAAGGTCATGGAGGCAATTGTCTTCCACAGCCAGTTATACAATGGCGACTCCAATGCTAGCTAGGGTAGGCTGAGTTCTGGGGGTCTTTTCTTCTCCTCTCTTCTCTTTCTGTTTTTTTTTTTTTTTGTCTTTTTGAGACAGGGTCTCACTATGCAGTTCAGGCTGGCCTTAAGCTCACTTTGTAGCTCAGGCTGGTCTCGAACTCACAACAATCCTCCTGCCTCAGCCACACGAGTGCTGGGATTACAGGCATGTGCCACCACGCCCGGCTTTTTTTTTTTTTTTTTTTTTTTTTTTTTTTTGGAGGAACTAGGGATTGAACTCAGGCCCTTGTGCTTTCCAGGCAAGTGCTTATTCTACTGAGTTATTTTCCCGGCCCCCTGGAGGGTCTTTTTTTTTAATGAAAATAAATTACCTGCTCCCTAGGACATATCATTTTACTGACAATTTCTGTAAATTTTCTGTGTACAATGTACTGTGGTGTTAAGGACTACTTTGCAGAAAGGGTTTGAATAAGATAATTATCAAAACTGTGTTTTCAAAGAAAGTGGGCCCTTCTACAAATTAATACTTAAGGTTTTTCATATGAAATTTGTTTCAATCATGGCGATTCATCCACAGCATAAGAGGGATTTTTACTTCTTCAGGGCATGAAAGGAATAATTAGATTTTTGAAATTTATATGAAAAATATTAGCCTTTGAGGTGAAGATCATGTTTTTCTTCACTAACACACAGCTTTATTTATAGTAAAAGTCCACAAAGATTAAAGAAAAATTGTGTCCTCCAGTGCTACCATTGAGGTGTGTGTGTGTGTGTGTGTGTGTGTGTGTGTGTGTGTGTATGTGACAGGGTCTTGCTATGCAGTTCAGGCTGGCTTTGAGCTCACTTTGTAGCCCAGGCTGGTCTCAGCGATTCTCCTGCCTCAGCCTCCCGAGTGCTGGGATTATAAGCACGCACCTCCACACCTGGTCAATTGAGATCTATGAGAGTCATGATGAACAGGTGGCTGTTGGCCTATATGACATGTGTGAAGCTGCTGTCACCATCTTTCTTGTGACTCTTTTTGCCATTAGCTCATGTCCTGGACCACCCCACCCCCCACCTATGGGATAAGGTCTTGTCCTTTCTGCCCCAGACCAGTGAGTAACCATTTCTCCAAGGAATCCTATTTCCTTTTGGTGAAAAAAATGGTGTCTTGTTACAGGCTGAATGTACTTTCCGTGGATAATTGTAAGCATTGTGGTTTGAAGATGACTCACAGCGAGGTGTGATGGTACTCACCTGTAATCCCAGCTACTTCAGAGGCTGAGACAAGGGGATCAAACGTCTGAGGTCAGCCTGAGAATTTCAGTAAGTCTCTGTTTTTAAGTAAAAAATGGAAAGGGTTGGGAATGTAGCTCAGTGGTAGAGCATTGGCTTAGCATGTTTGAGACCCTGGGTTCAATCTCTAGAACACCCGAAACATTAAAATAAGAAAAAGCCCCTCAGACTTCAAATCTATTGAGGCATAATTTATATACAATAAAATGTATACATTTAAGGACTAGGAAGAATTTCAAAATTACCCAATGATATATTTAAATTGGTACACTTGATTGTAGATAAGTTATATCCACATATAACCATGTGATCTAGTAATTTCACTCCCATGTATTTATCCAACTGAAATGAAAATATGTGTTCACATAAACACCGGCAATTAATAAGCATTTCCAGCATCTTTATTGGTAATTAGCCCAAACTAGAAGCAACCCAACAACAACGGATACACTAATGGTTACAATCACACAATAGAAAATTACATAGTCATGAAAAGGAATGCACTACTGATACAGCAACATAGGTACATCTCAAATGCACTGAGCACAAGTGTGTCCTCATGTCCCCCTCAGGGGACATACTGGTGTGTTGACACATTACTGAGCTGGGGGTTAGTCAGTGCAGTGGTTTGCTGACAGTCCTACAAGATGGGAATGGTTTCCCAGAACCTTTTGATCCCCAGTTCATCTGTGTCATGGTGCCAGCTGTGGTTTTCAAACTATCATCTGCATTTTGACATACAAATGCCCTCTATCCTCTAGAAGAGAGGTGTGTGTGTGTGTGTGTGTGTGTGTGTGTGTGTGTGTGTGTATACAGGGAGTCTCTCCTGGGCAGGCCCTCAGGCTATATTTTTATCTTATGTTTTTCCTGAGACATAATTTGCCTGTGTAGTTTAGGCTTATCTTGAATGTACTATGTAGCCCAGGCTGGTCTTGGACTTGAGGCAATCCTCCTGCCTCAGCTCCCGGAGAGCTGGGACAATCCTCCTGCCTCAGCCCCCGGAGAGCTGGGATTACAGGCATGCACCACCAGGGCTGGCAAAAATTCAAATTTGAATGGAAGTTTTTGGTGATTTCCCTTACTTTGAGAACCAGCATAAACAATTTGCATGACATTGTCCATAATGAATGTAGACTTGAAACTTTTCTAAACTATGAATACTTGGATTAAATTAACTATGTTGGGAAATGCTGAATGACTGTATGTTTTCCTCAAAGGATGTAATAAAAATAGAAGCATTCAAATAAAAGTCAAATAGAAGACTGAACAATGGACAGCTGTCAGGCAGTTATTAATTAAATATATATTATTTCCCCTGAGCTTTTGATGGTTTTGGTATTTTTCAAAAAAGGTCATAAGGACCAGTTATATAGGTAGCTCAGTGGCACAGGACCTACCTGGCAAGTGCAGGATCATGAATTTGATTCCTAGTACCAAGATGAACAACAACAAAAACTCAAAGCCAAACCAAACCAAAACAAACTGTAGAAACAAAAAAAGTTGTTTATTTAGATTTCTCAATCTAAATATTCACTTTCACATCAAAAGTGATTAGTTTATATTTTGAAATTTTATTTTGTGGTACCAGGGACCTTGTGCTTACCAGGCAGGTTCTTACACAGCAGAGCTATCTCCCCGGCCCCTATCTTTTAAAATTTTAAAAACAAAGCCAGTACTGGATCTCTGCAACTACGAAGCTCATTGGATGGATTTTCTCAGCCACATCCGGGTAACACCAGTGGGTTGTCCAGCCCCAGGCCTCCTTGGCCTGCTGTAAGATGCTCTTCAACCTGACAAGCCACCTGGTGCACGTGCTATCATGTAGTGATGTCCATGTAGTGACATTTCATTGGATAGTCTAGCTTCTGAAAGCACGTGCTGTTATTTTGTAGACTGCATCATGCACAGAATTCATGGTACATCTACTCTTGTTTTAGGCTGTGCTTCAGAATGAGCCCAGGGCTTCTCTTGTGAGAAAGATCCTGTGGCCCCTACCTCTACCTAGGAGCCATGCTTTTGGCCCTTACCTTCACTTTCTATGGGTGGTGGTACTGGGATTTGAATCCAAGGCCTTTGCATGGGAATCTTCAGCTGTTTTAATTTTTTTTTTTTTTTTTTTCATTTTTAGATAGGGTTTCTCTGAGACACTAAGTAGTTCAGGCTGGGTTCAAATTTGTAACCTGCTGCCTCAGCCTCCTAGAGTTCCAGGATCATTACAGATGGAATTCACTTCTTTTGTTGTTGTTGTTGTTCAAGTTCTCTCTATGCAGTTTAGGCTGGCCTTGAACTCACTGTGTGTCCCAGGCTGGCCTCACACTCATAGCAGTCCTCCTGCCTCAGCCTCCCCAGTGCTGGGATTACAGCTATTGTGTACTTAAATAGATACTCATCAAAATACTATTGAGAACTAAAGGGCTAGCCAAATAGCTCAGCAGATTAAAGTGTCTGCTTGGATGAAGGGGCTGGGAATTCAAGACTGGGTGTGGTGGTGCACCTGTAATCCCAGCGCTCACCTGTAATCCCAGCACTTGGGAGGCTGTAAATAGGAGGATCCCTGTGAATCTGATCTATGCACTGAGACCCTGTATATCCTGGCGGAGGCAGGAGGATTGTCGTGAGTTCGAGACCAGCCTGAGCTACAAAGTGAGCTTAAGGCCAGCCTGAACTGCATAGTGAGACCCTGTCTCAAAAAGACAAAAAAAAAAAAAAAAAAAAAAAAAAAAAAAAAAAAAAAAAAAAAAAAAAAAAAAAAAAAAAAAAAAAAAAAAAAAAAAAAAAAAA